>JAUEJK010412113.1:0-14560 GCA_032274865.1 Eryngium alpinum
CTAACGGAAACAGTCTCTCTATTTTTCGGAATAGGGGTAAGACTGCGTACATCTCACCCTCTCCAGACCCTACCTCTAGTGGGACTTGCTGGATTTGTTGTTGTTGTTGTTGTATATATAATTAGCTAGCTATATGAACCCTGGATGATATTACTATTAATCAAATCAATGGAATATATCTCTCTCTTTAGCTCTCTTTATTAGGTTTTGAAAAGTAATAGGTACAAATCAATGACATGAAATTGGTGGGACTACTAGTAGAGGATCAGCCGTGATATTGGTTCTGTATGCAGGCTCAATGCAGTCTGTCGGACCTGCTCCTAGAGGAGCACAGGTAGCTTACCAGCATATCCAACTAGCCAGCAATAACAGTTCCAAAATCTTTTTTTATAATCTCCTCAGATAACTCCTCAGATAATTGATTTCATTGTGATTATTTATATTCCACACTAATGAGATGTATTCCAGTTGAAAAGGAAAAATCTCAATTATTTTATGTGGTTTGATCAAATCTTGAAATGTTGGTCAAATATTGAAATCAAACAACTAAAAGTAATCCATTTTACCACTCAAATGTTTTGTCAATACTTATCAATGAACCAAACACACTCTTAATGATTGGACTTTCGCTTGTCTTAAAATCTGACTGAAATAAAGTAATAAACCCTTAGAATCAAATATATCCTTCTCCAGAAGAACGACAATCAATGTAGACTACACCACTACGAAGTACTAGCATATTAGGAATCTGGGTTGCAGAATATTAGTATTGCTTTCAAAATGAATACATTCTTGAAAAAATGAAACTCGGATCATAAGCTTTCATGAATAGATTTCCTGCTGTTTAATGTAATACTAGTCACCCTTGCCCGCGCTTCGCGTGCTGGCTTTTAAAATGTGAATAATTATTTTTTTATTTTGTTTTTATAAATTTTATATTATTCATATTAATATAAGTAATGAAATTGTTTAAAATATTTTATGTTAAAATTTGTTTGGTGTATGTAACATTAGTAACTATAAGTTTTTAGAGATAAGAGATTGTTTTCATTCTAAATAATCCATGTCTGTACAACTGATCTTTCTGCTGACAATTCCTCTAAAACGACTTTCAAAGATAACAATTTTAAAAATAAATGGAATCTGTTGCTTCGCTTTTAATAAATTTGGACAGCAGAAATTTGTTTTGTCCTGTTGGAAAAAATAACATATTAACAATAAATAATATTGAATTAAAAAAATTATTAAATATAAATAAAATATTAATTAAGGGAAGCTAAAATTTTAAAAATATATAACTGAGTGTCAAATACCTTTGGCATTGAAGTAAGAAGTTCATCAACAGTGTAAGATGTTAATTTTTGACAAACTGGATCGGTTAAAGTGGCTCGAACTGTACTTGTATCATCTTCTAAATAGACATCAATTTTATACCTGATATAATAAAACAAATAGCAATTAAATGCTGTATTGATTAATGTGGAATTATTACAATTTGTGTATTAATTAATTTTTTCATGAAATATATATGAATATGAATTTATATAAATTTGTGTTCCTTTTGAATGTAAAACAATTAGTAGATTTAATATACCTCTTCACAACATTTTCATAAATTCGATGACATGAATGACACTTGTGAGATCCATAGCAAAAAATTGTTTCCATCCAACAAAATGGACAACTGTTGTAGTACCAAGAAGTCTCGTCTTTGTAGATTATGAATTTCGCTACACACTTCACTATTTTCTGCTTAAAAATATATAATATATAATATATTATTAGATAATATTTAAATTCTAAATATTTAAGATTTTAATTATTAAATTGTAATGTATAATATTAATGTATTGAATAAGTACCTGTTTTAAAACATGGTCCTCAAAAAAGAAACATAAATCTTTAACAGAGCACAGTTTCAAACCATAGAAGAAGTTGTCTACAATTTGTTTTTTCTTTTCTTCCCAATGATAGTGAGTCTGGAAGCAAAATAGTTAGTTATAAATTTGTATTTTCTGAAAAGAAGTTAGTGCAAAATTAGTGTGTCAACATATATCTAATGTATGTAAAATAGTAAAGACTATATAGTTCATGTTACGTAAACATGATGGCAACAGTTGCAATTAAATAGTTTGAATAAGTAAAACGTATGAAGCTTAACAAATTCAACTTAGTAGATAAATGATTTGTCCAGAAAAGTAGCATTGGCAGTAGCTAATATGAATACCATTACATGAAAAAGTAACTAAAAATGATATTGGTCTTATTGAAAGTTTAAATGGTCTGAATCCTATGCAGTACTAACCTTTTCTTTCTTGATGGGTTTTAGTTTGACAGACAGCTCATGGTCGGAGTCACTAAGCTCCAGTTTGCGAGCTCCATTCAGGTTTATAGTACCACTTTTATCAACAGCTCTAAGTTTAGAATTGAGTTTAGATGTAGCTGATGCATCTGTCCCTGGTGTCTTCATGCAACTTCCTGACTGTAAGTCCGTAGCCTGACTTGGAATGAAAAACTGCAGAAAATGAAATGCATAAGTTTATGTATACAATAGTACAGAATAACTTGAAACATATGCAATAGCAACCTGAGATGATGTCCCGGAAACTGTGTTATCATCATCTTATTCGCTTAAATCCTCTACATTTTCAAATCCTTCTTGAACATCATTCGCCACAAACATAGTTGACT
Source organism: Eryngium alpinum (assembly GCA_032274865.1). Taxonomy (NCBI): domain Eukaryota; kingdom Viridiplantae; phylum Streptophyta; class Magnoliopsida; order Apiales; family Apiaceae; genus Eryngium; species Eryngium alpinum. Next base: position 2,692 of record JAUEJK010412113.1, read on the forward strand.
GATTGTCAATATTGTCTTCAGTTACATGAACAGTACATGTTAAATATTTTCCCTCAATATCCAGAAGATGTTTTGGAAAATCATTCTCTTTACCTTCCTATAAAAATCAAAATTCCTGTAAGACTAAATGCCAGATGTATGTAATATCTTTATGTAGGAAATACAGGTAACCTTCTTAGCAAGAGAAATCAGTTCATAAACATTTTTGCCAATCAATTTCTGGACCTCCATGTCCATGAATAGAACTGCTGCACCAGCTGTATCATCTTCGACAATGATACCAAGTCTGAACCTGAGAAAAGCAAGGAAAGATGTATCATTTATAAGAAAGCAATACATAAAACATAACTGGTATTTATTTAGCAGCAAATTAAAGGACTTACTTCTTAGCAGGAATTGGAATGCCTCTTTTACATGTTTCACAGTAACTTTCATTTTTAACAAAAATAACTTCCTCCTTACACTTTCTATAAACTTCTGAGTACCAACGTCCTTTGTTCTCCACAGATAAAGCTTTCACTTGGATAATAACTTGTTTCTGTAAAGAGTTCTTTAGTAAATAAGCTGAACGTTAAAAAAAACTATATAAGAAGAAAGTAAACAAATTATTACATTGAGATAAGAGCTGTCAAATGTAAGAAGATCTCTTAAAGTAACAACTGAGGTGGTTTGCACCGGTCGAATAACAGGCACAACCTTGTAAAAGTTAGGAACCATTGATCTGTATAATTAAGACATAGCATAAGAATAAGTTCAATTATTGTATATGATATGCAAAGAAATTTAACTATAACATGAGTTGACCTGTTACGCATTTCTTCGACACACGGATGATCCAAATTGATGAAATACCTAGTGCAAATTGTATTCGACAGACTAAAATTGGCTGTAAATTTTTGTATATAATAATGTTAGACTAAGTAACATATAAATCTCAAATATATAAAGATTTAAAAATTCATTGTAGTGTAAAATTAGAACAAATTAAGGGAACCTCTATATGGGTTGATTTTACAACTTGCTACTACTAACACAATCGGTTTAGTTTCACATTGATGAATCACTTCATTGAACTCTTCAGTCATCTTATCCCAAAAACACAAATCTGCAGTTGACCTGGTTACATAATAGAATTTGAAATTTTAAAAAAAAGTGTTATAAAAATCTATAAAAGAGCATATATGTGTGTATATATATATATATATATTGATATTTAAATCAAAAAAATCATATTAAATATTTACACACCTTCCATCAGTTATCTTGAATCGAATATATATTTGAGTAACATCTGAGCTTTTTTGAGTTCGAATTAGCGAGTCTACTTGAGTCACAACTCCAATAACATCTATATTATAAATAGTAAAATTAGTATAATTATTTATTAACAAAATAAATTATATATAACATGGATATAAATTATAAATTAAATAAATAAATCAGTGCATTCATACCAATTAGTTGTAGTTTCTCGGCTAATTTAAGGATTGTCTCTTTATCTCCATAGTCAAAAAAATCAAATTCTTGAGATGGTATGAGCCTGTCGTCAGTGTTTAAGGTTTGTACAGTTGTATGTGTTGACAACCAAATCTGATTGTCATTTTTAATACACTTAATAAGATCTTCTTTGTAGGGTTTGACACTAAAGTTGTGAATAATATATAAGCTTCCTTCAGAGAAACGATGTCCAAATTGAGCCATATTACTCTCCCAAACAACAACTTGAATTCTATTGCACTGTAAACATTAATACTTTAATGGCCACGTAAATATTGTTCTTTGTAAATATGAACACAAAAATATAAATTAAAGAAACTGTATATAGAAAATTTACCTGATCATCAACAACTATTAGATTTCTAGAGATTAAACCTCGTGATTTTTTCTTTGTTCGCCAATCTTCTTTTTCACCATAAAAATCCCACATCCTTATCACACGGACTTTGATTGTCCACTCATACTTTGAGTTATCAAGAGAATCAATTGGATCTATTGCTCTTTTCTTTCGTTTCATCTAATGTAAAAATAAATAATGTGTAGTATTAGTAATCATACAAAATATATTGCAGAATGTGGATACATTAAAGAATTGTATGTGTTCAAACCTCTTGACGATAGGAAGATTCTGCCATGTTAAGTTAGAATAGGCCGACTGAAGAAATGAATTTCTAATTCTGAAGCAAAATGATAAACAATATTTCCTTTTCTTGTATTACAAAAACTGTGGTATTTACATATATCTAAAGCACTAAATAAGCGGGAATACAGTTGTATTTTGATATGCAGATTAACATTATCAGAAGTTCAAATTCATTGTTAGTAATACGTGGTGGTATTGGCAGTTAAATTATGGCAACTGGGGAGGTAAATGGAAAAAATTACGTGTTTTTTAGCAAATCATGGATATACTTTAGGAGTTTTGAAAATCAAAAAGGAAATGATATTATGAAATATGTAAAATATACATTTAGATAAAATTAAATTAATATTGTGATCCTATCGGATTTTTAATTTATTGTATATTTATGAAAATAATATTTGTAAGAGGTACTGTAAATTAATAAAGGAAAGAAGGTAGGTTAAATATTTTTAAAGATATTTATTCACGCAGAATTAAATTTTAAAAAAAATATGTTATATGACCTTAGGTTTACTACATTTGCTATAGGAAATATAAAAAATAGTTTTTAAATAGTATAAGATCTAAAATTGGAAAAATATAAAGTGCTACAAATAAATCAGTGGAAAATTAATTTAAATAAATTTTAAATAAATGTCAAACTCTTAAGTTTCTTTTGATACGTAAATTATTATTTTTTTATTAACATTCAAGTCATATATAATAATAAAGATAATATTTATTTAATTTTTCTCTAAATATTTTTTAAAATTTGAGGTTACATTTTATGAAAAATATAAAATTTAATTGAGAATTTGATTTTCGATGTTTTATAAAACTAATTATTTGTAGATTGTTTAATGTTTTAAGTCACTTAAAACAGATAGAAAGTAGTTATAATTAACCTTTTTGTTTCCTAAATAAAATAAGCATTTAAAAATTTGTAAATGAAATATTACTTTTTCACACTAATTATTATTAATTTGTAAATGAAATATAACTTATTATTACTTGCAATAATACTTTGATCTTTCATTTTTTGGTACGTAGTTATAGGTGTTTATAAAATATACTTAAAAATAATATTTTTCAAAAATCATTGTATGAAATAAAACTTTAGATTCTAAATTTTAATTTGATATAAAAAATTTAAAAAATTTTATTTTTAATTATATTTTGTAAGCATCTAAAACTACATGCCATGTAATAATAAGTTAAGTATTATGGGAAGGAGAGGGTATATTTGAATTTTTAGAAATACGATGAATTAATTATTTAACTAAACCATGTTTGGCAAGTAGTTAAATTTCATAAAAAGAGTGGAACAGATATTTGGTATGGGGAGACTAAATTGGTACATTACATATATAATTTAGTTTTTCATAGGTATATATATATATATTTGTACACATTTACCCATAAAAAAGGAAATCATATTATGAGTATGTGTCAGTGCATTAAAATGTTGTGTCATAGGAAGAAGAGAATATAGGTATAGCTATAAATGTAATTTTATTTAGTTGTATAATAGTAGTGCTATCTCTATGTTTAATAGACTCTTCTACCTACAAAATTGAGTTATTATTATATTAGATACTTATAAAATATATTTAAAAATAATATATTTTTTAATATTTTTTAACGAATACAAAAATTTAATATAAATTTTTATTAAAAATAATATAAAAATATTATTTTTAAGTATATTTTATAAACAATCAAAACTATATGGCCAAAAATTTAAGAGTCAAGTGATATAGAAAGGATTGGGTATAATTTAAACGATGTTAAATTTTTGCACATTTATTTAGGTGTTGTTATTGAATATCAAAACTCATTAATTTTTAAATTTGAATTTTTTTATAAATATATATTAAATATATTTTATAAATAAATTATTATATTTAAAAATAATAATTGTTAGTATATGAATAGAGAAGCAAAACAAACGTTAAAGAAAATAAACGACATATAAAATATAATGAAAGAAATAATATAAAAATCAAAATTGAATAAAATTTAAAATTTAAATTATGAATACCGATAAAATTTAATAGTATATATATATATATATATATGTTTGAGACAACTGGTATAGATACTTCTATATCGAGGTAATATTGATAGTACAACACATTGTACACAGTTACCTATGAAGCAAAGAAAGAGAGTACTATTAATAACACGTAAGTCAAATAGTGTCAATTATTTTTATTATGTGTATTTTTTTATTATAGTGTATACTATAAATAAGACACAAATTAATTTTAAACTAATATTTTATAGCTAATTTAGGAGTGCATATTAAACAGACGTATTAATGTTTGTTCCTTATATGTAGTTGACATAACATATATACCTTGAGAAACACAAAAAGGTAAGAAACAAAATAACTCCGGCGGAAGATGAAGTGAGTTAGTCGGCGGAATAATTTATATATTTGTCGTGATTGTAGCTTTCCGAAATCTATTTTCACCATTGCAAACATATTCAGAAAATTTTAATTCCTAATATATATTATATAGCTAATGTAAAAGCTTCTTTAGATGGTTTTGGGGTTTTTAATGTGATTTACTTGTTAAAAGTTTAGTTTTATGATATATTCTAAGAATCTATGGTAATATCTATAGGAGATTTGGACAGAAGATTTGAAGATTTCTAAAGACTACTCGGTTTGAAAGCATATAAAGAAATTATTGCAGGTTAGAAGTACTTAATCGAAGTTATTGGTAAAGTTTTCCTGCATAAATCGAGTTTTGTTGTTTATCAAAGTTTTAATTTGAAATTTAAGTTTGAAATTTGATATTAGATGTGTTAGATTTTTATTTTCAAATGAGGGTTTTGCATGTGTTATATGTTTTTTAAGAATCTGTTATAAATAGATGCTTACGACACACAGAGTTTATTAAGGTCATGTTATTAGTTTGAGAATTTGTTTTCTATAAGTGTTGTATAAATTTTTGGACTCTGCTGTAGATTGGGTTGATATTGGAAACGATGATATAAATTTTAAAGAACAATTGTATAAATTTCCTTAACATAATAATATGGATTGGTTTATCTGTTAATAATATAAGTGATTCAGTGCCTGATCCTTAGTTATAGTAATCTTCAAATGTTTTCTAATATGTGTAATATGCTTTGTAGAGGACAACATGGGAAGTGCTCAACACTTGAATGTGCAAGCTGAATTAGGTATAATTGTTATCCATACTCTATGATCTATTAGATAAGGTGATTATCAAACACTGTATGTTACAAATGCAGTACTAAGAAAAATATGAAACAAAATGCAGAAAGAAAAATGGCAGATGTAACATTCATGACTGCACACAGCCATGCTTTTTATTATGGATCAATTGTAAGTTATTTTGTTTTGAGAAGTACAATCTGATCAAATTACTGTTAGATTTAAGTTTGTGTTGCACTTAATATGGGTTTTTTTTAATTTGATTTGATAAATTATCAGAGAGTTCCAGAGTTGTTTAATCGTACTTATGGAAGAAAGCTTGACATGAAGGATATAAAATTAATATGCAAAGAGGGGAATATTTGGGAAGGCATTTATGTGAAAGAGGATGGTGTTATAGCAGGGGTTGATGACTTCTTCGATAATCATAGAATCAAATTGCACTATGTGATGTATGTTGAATTCTTTAAGGATAACAAATTTGCAGTGTCAGTGTATGCTCCTCATGGAGCTGAAACTAACCTTTCAACAAATGGAGTTCCGCTCTGTTATCTAAAGAATGACAATGTAACAGTGGTTGAGGAGCAATCTGAAAGTACCTTAGAAGCAGAGAATTCAAAGGCTTTACAAATTCTAAATGGTCAAGGAATTCAAAGGCATTACGACATAATTGTGAAGCACTACTATGTGTACCCAAGTTTTAAGAAATTGGTAATTAGAAAACTTCTTTGTTAATATACCTGTATGTTTGATTTTCATGTTTAGATTGTTATGATGTTTGATTATGTTTTATTGGTTATGAAGGTACTGGATACAGACTACATTGAACTTTATGACGAATGGATTAATGGGGAAAAGATTAAATTCAGAATTGGACAACATGCATGGGATATTCAGATTGAGAGATCAAACACGGGGACTTTCTGTAGTTTGGCTGAAGGATGGCATGCCTTTGCTCATGATATTGGACTTAAAGAAGATGACAAACTTATTTTGTATCAAGGCCATGCCAGGAATGAAGTGCAATTCTGTTTTATTAAAGGAAACCTTTTGAAAATTCATGTGCCACCAAGAGGTATGTCATATAACTTATTGTATGACTCGGAATTTATTTTAGAAGTATAACTAAAAGTGTGTATGTTGTTATATTATGACAGGGATTATAGAGTATAAAACTTCATTCTATCATTTTGTGACGGATGTGTCCCAAGAAAGTGGTCAAATTGTGAGTTATGCTAAAACAATTTAATGTTAATTATAGTTTGTATAATATTCTCTGTTTTAGTGTGTTTTGTATATGAAAAAATAATTTATAACATCAATGCCACGCAGATAATTCCAAAGGAATTTATAAACACGTTTGGAGGTTTGTTAAGAACAATAAGAGATGTGCATTGGTTTCGAAATACATGGAGCTTTGCAGCATTGCGTATAGAAAAGGATGTTTTGGATGTTTCACAAATTCTGCCAGTTCTAAATGTTTGAAATAAAGATACTATTCTATTCAGATTTGGCACAAATGGAGAAGCATTCTTAAAACTTTTTCAGTATGATGGCATTGAGGTGTATGACATTAACTACCGCGAGACGATTCATTACTCAGATGAGAATCAGTGGTATATCAATTCTGAGTGGTCTGCAGTAGCTGAATCAGGTTTGTTACCGGAACTCTAAATTATAAATTTATGAAATTACATCCTAACTGGTAGTGTTAGATTATAATATGTTGATTTGGTAAACAGACTTGGACATCAATTCTGATGATGAGTCCTCTAATGATGGTGATGTGGACGTTGATTTGCCTATGGAATCTGAAAGTTCCGATGACGATGTGGTGGAGGAAGATGAAAATGCATTAGATGGAATTAATGTGCTACTACACTTCACTCGCAGAAATAGAAATTCCCATCTCAACGGCCATGGTCATGGAATGGTAAATTATTTTATATCTTATTTAAAAAAATGAATTAATTCCCTATTATGTACAATTACTGTTCTTTCAGACTACATAATGATAAATACAATGATCAATGCAGTACCTAAAATCGGACATTCAGAAACGAAATGGTCCTTGGGAGACGGGTGATGCAGTTGTTCTTCATGCTGGTGGCCGGAGATGGAGAGTTTATATTCTGAAGAGTGGGCCTACACCAAGACTCTCTCGAAATTGGAATTATTTCACGGAGAAAAACGAAATTCAGGAGAATGATCTTCTAACTTTTGAGTACTTGGATACTGTGAATCCTGAATTTCATGTGACAATTCAGCGCGACTGATGGAAATATTATTACAATCTATGATGATATCTCTAGACTTGTGAAGAACTTTATCTCAGTAGTATTAATGGTAGTAGTGTTTATTGGTACGATATCAGTATCATCTTTTGTGCAGTGCGTTAGACATCTCAAGACTTATAGGTAGTAGTATTGATTGGTACGATATTAGTATCATCTTTTATGTACTGTGTGGTACAGCTTTTATGGTAGTAAAGTTATTATTCACTATGAGCTCTGAATTTTCCAATTACAAATAGTTTACAGTCTATTAGCTTGGTAAAACGGCTTAATATAATTCACATTATTTAAAAAAGGCATAGTTTTTGTTTTGTATGTATAAAATATATTGTGCAGTAACCTATGAAGTAATAAAAACTGAATATAATGTATAAATGATTTTCGTCTAACAAAATCAATTGGATATAATAAATAATTATCATATGAAGGCATAAATATACACATTTCAATAAACCTAAAATTCGTCGAAAACAAATTAATAATTACTGTCTCCATAAGTAAACTAATAAAAAAATTAGAGAAATAGATAAATAATAATAATAATTTCTCAACTTTATGAAGATTTGTAGTTATTTCTGAAATAAGAATTATCAAACATTATCAAAATTAATGAAAAATAGTAATTTAATTTGACAAATAATTAATTAAATAATTATTAATTTATTTTTGACAAAATTATAATAAATTCATACATATAACACACCTAATTCAAAATTTTTTAATTTATATACTAAAGAAATTCTATAAATTATTAAAATAAGTAAAAAATACTTAAATGTATTAATTTGACAAAACAGAAACAGTAACTTTCAATAATTAAATATTAAATAGTAAAACCAAAATTCAGAATTAAAGGAACAATATCAGATCAAACAAATATCAATTATAAATTGTAGAATATTTCTTCAAATACTACATTTTTTGTTATATTTGTAGTTCCACCTTCTGGTGCTTCTATAAACAGAGTCAGTCCATCCGGTGAAGTAACACGACTGAGAGCTACATACAACTGTCCGTGACAAAATACATCTTCAGGTAGATATAATCCAACCAAATCCAAAGATTGTCCTTGTGCTTTATTAATAGTCATCGCAAAACAAACTTGAAGAGGAAATTGAACTCTGTTTAAAGTGAATGTGTCGGGTGTTTCTGAAGGAGAAATTTCCATCCGAGGTATTAAGTGTTGCATTCCAGCGTGATTACCACCAATAATTTCACACACAATCGAATGTTTCTGGCATCTTTTAACAATCATTCGTGTACCATTGCACAATCCTAAAGACTGATTAATATTGCGCAATAACATAACAACAACATTCTCTTTAAGAATCAACTCGTGAGGAGGCATACCTGGTAATTTCATAGAATTTAAGACCTCAACCGGAAAAGAAGCTGAAAGTTCTTCATTACCACCAAATGGAAAGGTTGCAGAGTCAACACTACAGTAAGTGTAAGACTGACCAGGAATCTTTTCCAGTATCAAGTTGTTAATATGATCTACGACTTTATTTCGAGGAGTTAAAATAGCCCGAGCACAAAGATAGTTAACATCCTTGTAATGTAAATGTAAATCCGGAAACACCTTGTCAATCAGAAGATCTATATCAGCAGATTCAGTAAGAATACAATACTCATCAGGTATTTTAATAGAAGAAGCGAACTCCGTAGATAAATTAGGGATTGCTTCAACTTTTGCATCGCCAATATTCAGTAACCATTTACCAAATTCATGGATTCGTTTATTATCAGATTCACATTCTCCTTTACTCAGCCTCATATTCTTTTTCAGATAAAAAAGACGACAATAATTCCATAATGGAGATCGTGAGATAGATGCATTTACAATATCACTTCTAGAACCCCGAAGAACGACAGGCAAAATTTGTCTGAAATCTCCTCCAAGCAAAACAGTAATACCACCAAACGGTTTATAATATGATTCTTGACTAACAGATCGCATTATATCACGAAGTGAGCGATCAAGAGATTCAAAAGCATACCTATTTTGCATTGGCGCCTCATCCCAAATAATAAGCCTTGTTTGTTTGATCAACTCAGCAATATCAGAGTTATGACGAATACAACATGTTGACGCTTCATCAAGCTTGATAGGAATCTTAAACCTGGAATGGGCTGTTCTACCGCCGGGAAGTAATGTTGCTGCTATTCCAGATGATGCTACAGGAAGCACTATTTTCAACTCAGATCGAAGCTTGGAAATAATAGTTCTCCAAAGATAAGTCTTACCGCATCCTCCACTCCCATATACAAAAAAGAGCTGTCCGTCCCTTTTTTCAACTGAATCAAGAACTTCTTTGTATACAACTCTCTGATCACTGTTTAAGTTGCTCAGCATCTCCTCATGTTGTAATTTCATGCCGTTACAGTCGTATGAAGTTTCTTCAACGATCAATCTGTTAGAATGTATGTCAAGATAACTGGAAGGTGGCATTGGCATTGAAGGAAAACTCTTCAAAAACTTCCCAACTGAATTTAACAGCTTCTCAATCTCTGTAAAGGAATTGTATATAAGAAGAAGAGAAACTAAGTACATAACAGTTGCATATATATTTTACAATAAAAGTTATGGATACTGAAGCATAACATGAAACCTGAAACTGACTTATTTAAGAGCATACATAGGGCAACTATATTTAACAGTTAGATATGCATATTTAAAACGACTTATTAAACTGATATAGTATGCATAATGTAGAGTGCATTTTTGAAGAGGCAAACAAAGAACTTTTAAATATAATGTATGCATACCTAAATTGAAATTCAAATAGAGTCAAGTGATAACAAATAAGAATATAAGAAAAGAATTTTAATAAAAAATACAACTGTTAGAGTATATGTGACATAAAATTAGATGGAATGCAGTGTTGAACATAAAAAAATACAAATAATGATAGATACTAAATTTATATCCTGCCTAAATCATGTAGGTATTAGTCTAGAAAACAAAAAAACTGCATAAAAAATAACCTGCAAGTGTGTAATACTGCAGTTGCATATCAGTTAACATGTTCTTTCCATTGTTGTCAGATTTGCGATGATTATGTAGAATGTCATCAGACATAGCATGCCAGTGTTGTTGCCATAAACTAAGCACATCGGACACCTGACAGTTGACAATAATATGAACAAACAGAAGACGTAACTGAAACGGAAAAGCAGTCCTTTCGTTTTCCAATAAAGTTTCATGCCACTGTTTGTCATCATTAAGTAATCCAAGTGCAGCACACGCTTCTTTAAACGTCGAATATACAACACCATCAATAGTTCGTAGGTCTTGGAAACATCGGGGACCTTTAATTCTTGGAAGTAACATACGTAGATACCACAATTCTCCGGTGGAGTAATGACCAGAATTTAGACGACCATAATGAGTCCCTTGTTTTCTTAACTGCCAAAAACAACCTGTCTTATTCCAAACAAAATACTCAGGAACATCCTGGTATGTTAAAGTTCTAGCAAATTCATTACTCTGGCATAGAAGAAAAAAACCCTCAAGCTTACTATGTCTAAATTTTGCATTACGAACAACTGACGGGATTGGCTGGTCTTGATTAAAAGTAATAAATTTCTCATTTGGCAAATGAAAACAAAGCCTCTCGACAGAAATACTGCGATGATGGATATCAAAACCAAATATTCTATGCGCAGCCTCCGGACCACATACATATCTGTATGTGTAGAAACTTTATAAATAACTGAGAATATTCTAGTTATGTACTATTCAGATGAAATAACAACATTGATAAATTAATACCTTCCGTCCAAAAATGTTTTAATTTCATCCTTTGAAGCAGAAGAGGATGATTGCCCATTTTGTTGATTAGTTGATCGGACACATAATGTTGCTCTGTCTGGTCCCTTCAAACAATACTTGAAAAGATATTTCATACATCGGCCGTGATTGCATGCTTCTAAGTTAATATGGCATTGATACTGTACCAGCAAATCTCTATTATAAGGAACAACCCATTGGTTGTCCAATACAGTCTTTCTTACATGAACCACATTCTTTGATTTCCTCCTTCTATAATTTGGAAATCCAAATTCATCAAACATTGTCTGAGATGTGTACCTGCAATGTTAATAAAAAAATATTTAATATATAAATAATTTAAGACTAAAGATCTTGTGCAGAATTATAAATGCATTTGAATATAATTGGAGAATATAGACTTACTTCTTTGGAAAATTTCGGGTGCACTTGAAATTTCTCATGCAAGGTGCTTTGTCAAATTCAATTCCGCA
>JAUEJK010412218.1:3132-14560 GCA_032274865.1 Eryngium alpinum
ATTCAAATCCTGAGGAACTTATAAGGAAGCTAGATTACTTGGTAGCTCAGACTCAAGGAACTAAATGGAGAACAGTTGGGAAATTAAGAGGCAGAAATCAAGTTGTAATACTTCCTGCTTCATAGTTGAGAAATAAGGTTATTTATAAGTTGCAAGACATCAAAGATTTAATCAAGATGGGAGAGGAAAACTATGAATTTCTGGTGAACAAGCTCAATGGATTTATCACTGCAAAACAAAGGGAAGCAGACTGGATTGAAAAGCATAAGCTCTAACTTTCCTTTGAAGCTGAAGTTTCTTAACATGGTTGGAGAGGAAGACGAGTTCAAATACTATAAGATTTCTATAGATTCTCTCAAGCAGAACTGAACTATATACTTGGGCTGATAAAGAATTTAAAAGACTACTCCTTTAAGACTTTCTACCAAATTATGAAGTTGGACCTAGACAGATGCAACAATGGCCAACACAGACTTGGAAGAGTTATTGAAGTGAGCAAAACATCAATGAAGTATGGAATTGGATTTGATGAGAATACTCATAATGTAAGGAATGTAAAAGATCCCATCAAATTCATCAGTTCAGGAACATATGAAATGGAATCTAAGTTCTAGAGACTTTTTTCATTGAGGTACAATTTACTTCTATAGTTTCATATTTCGAGTACTGCATGTACATAGCTGTATATTCTTGTAAATAGTGTCTTTTCTCATTGTAAGATTAGGAAACACTTTGAGTCATAGAATTTTATCTATTTTATACATTCATTATTCTTCGTTGGAGGTTTTGACATCATCATTGGTACCTGAAGATATGCCTTAAATTCATAAGACATATCTAGGGGGAGATTGTTGGAGATATGAACCAATATGATGATGTCACTTCACTGTAATGTAGTTTTCAATAAGGACTTCATAGTTAATAGTGCAATATCACATTTATACTTGTACAGTTGCATAGAATAACTGGAAATCAGGGCACTGCATATAAATATAATAATAATACTGCAGTCCCATGCTATCCAGAACTTGGACACTTCACCTATGTCAATAAATGTAAAGGTGGTGTTCAAGGTTATTTTTACTTTATTGTACTTAGTCATGTAGTTAAGTCTGTCACACTACGGTGCCATATGAAGTGAAGACTTGGCTTGCAAATCAAGATTGTACTAGCAGTCCCTGAAAAGAATTCAAAATCTGGAGACAAGGCTCTGCTTATACAACCTGGATTACAGTTGGATTACAGTTGACTAAGGAGACAAGGAAAGTGACTGCTAGCTGCATCAGCAAAGAGGACAAAACTGCTTTTATAGAAACTGCCAAAAGACTAGAAGACTTGGACTTACAAAATTAGAGGGACCACATCGATTTCAGAGTTCTGTTTACATTGGACCACAACTATGGGCGGCCAACAAATAGACAAAGCATTTCCAGATTTGGTAGAGTAGCTTTTCAGTTGCTTTATCGTCCCGTTTCTAGTTTAGGCAAAATTATGTATACAATTAGCTCTCTTTGTAGCATTTTCCTTATGTTATTTTTCCAGAGTTCTTAGAGAGCAAAATTTGTAACTGGAAAACTTCATTGCAGACCAGCTTTGTTTTAGTAAAACCTTTTGTAAAGAGGTATACTTCACTGCAGATCATAAATACTAACAATATTGTTTGATAATTTTATTTGTTGTTTCGCTTTGCTTTTCATACAGTTTAGTCACTTCACTTTGAATCCAAACACATTTTGATTTTATCTTGTTTCTTCCCCTTTGAGATTGGATTGCACTTTGGCACTTCAAAGATTTGCAGTCCCATGAATTGGATCAGCTTCTTCTTCACTTTTAGCATCTGATTCATTTTCAAACTTCAAAATCTCCATAAAATCTTCATCTTCTAACCTAGTAGACTTCCCATCTCAAAGCTGACATTGATGGACTCAATGACAACTTGCTTCTCTAATAGATAGACTCTGTAAGCCTTGCTGGAAAAGGATAATTTAGAAAAATTGCTTCATCAGCTTTTGCTTCAAAATTTACCAACCTTTTCAAAGTCTTTCAGCACAAAACACTTACAACCAAAAATATGAAAGAAGTTCACACTTGATTTTCTTCATGTCATCAGCTCATAGGGAGTTTTTCCTTTTCCTTTCACAATTAGGGATCTATTAACAGTGAACATGCAGTACTGACAGCTTCTGCCCAAAAGTAAGTTGGCAACTTGGCTTCAGCAAGCAATGTTCTTGCAGCTTCAATCAAGAATTTGTTTTGCCTTTCCACCACTCCATTTTAATGTGGAGTCCTAGGGGCTGAGAATTGAAGCTTGATTCCATTGGCACTGCAGTACTCAATGAGAACCGCATTCTTGAATTCAGAAACATTATCACTTCTTAGACTTCTTATCCTTTCTCCAGATCCAAACTTCAAGCTGGGTGAATAACTCTCTGAGCTGGGATGGCACTTCATCTTTGGAATGCTAAAACTTGACCCATGAATACCTTGAAAATTTATTAATTACAACCAAGGCAAACCTCTTTTTTAAGATGGACATAATGTTGACTGGTCCTATTAAATCCATATGCAATAATTGCAATGGATCAGTAACATTAGAAGCTTCATTTGACTTGAAGCTTACACTTCTTTGTTTGCCCTTCTGGCATGCACTGCACAATCCATCTTAAGAAAAATCCATATGTGCAGTCCAATAACCAACTCCTTTCTAGCTAATTCATTTAAATAGGTGAAGTTTAAATGAGATAGCTTCTTGTGCCATAGCCGACCTTCTTCACTTGAAGCTTTACTGAGAAAAAAAGATACTCTAGTCTTTGAAGTTCCATCAAACACAGCTTGGTAAACATCTCTATATCTATCATTTCAATACTGGAAACTTGACATCCTTATGAGTGAACACAACATCCTTGCCTGAGAACCTTGTTTTATACCCCTTATCACACAACTGACTAATGTTTAGCAAATTATATCCCAAACCATCAACCAAAGCAATATCATCTAAGATCACATTACCATACACCACTTCACCATACCCAAGAATCTTTCATTTACCTTGATTTCCAAAAGTATCCAGAGGACCTAACTTTACTTCAAACCTACTTAGCAGGGCTTCGTTTCCTGTCATGTGTCTAGAACATCCACTATCAACCCAGATATTCCTAGACACATTTCCCTACCCACATGAAACAAATTAGTTTGCCTTTGGTACCCAAGAGACATTGGGTCCTATAGCTTTTAGTGCATTTCTTGATATAACATGCTTTGATGTTGATGGTTCAATTGTAACATTTGTCAATTTGTTAATAAGAGCTACAGTGCTAAGGTTTTTATGTAAAACATGTTTTTTCCTTTTGTTTTTTTCCTTGACTGAACTTGCAGTATCACTAAGAACAGACACTGCATCATCAAGAATTGATGACTGATCACCTATAGTAATACTGTCATCATTTTCCAATAATGTAGTCCCATCATTAGTTACACCTCTACTTTTACTTGATTCATCAATTACTTCAGTACATCTAAAAACAAGATGATTTGACTTCCCACACTTCCAACATCCCTTTTTAGATTTACTTTTAGGACTGGATGTTGAAGGGATTGAAATCAAATCATTTTGACTCTTTGCAATTTCACTTGTACTTGACTGATATTCATTAACAACAGCTTGATGAATTTCCATGCTTCTTGGAAAAGAATTATTAATGTCAAAGTCATGCAAAGATGTGAAAATTTCATAAACATAAGGTTCATTATCTTGATTTCTTTCATGTTCAAACTTGGTTTCACCAAGTGAACAAGTTTGTATTACTGGAACTGCAAACTCAACAATCTTCAGTTGAGTTCCAAGAATACATACTGTAACCTTTTGTTTCTTACTTTCTCTTTCAAAGTTCATACAAGTTTTCAGTTTTAAAATTTAAGTATCAAATTCAATTAGCATTTTCTTAGCATTACTAGTCCATTTTCATTTGATACTGATTTCCTTTTCCAATTTCTTTGCAATGACTTATTCAACTTCTCTTGAGCACTTCAATCTACACAAGTTTGTTTTAATCTCCTCAAAGTGTTTAAGTTTTTCTTTTAAAAACTTATTTTTGGCAGTTAGCATGTCATTATCTCATTTCAACATTTCACATTCCACATTCATTCTTTGATAAGTTTAATGCTTTGTACACATGAACAATTTCTTTAGCAAGTTGATCTTGAGTTTTAGCATGATGTGCATCAAACTTATCAGTATCAAGTAAAGGGAAAACCTGAGATAAAGGAGTGGCTATGAGTCCAAGATTCTTGAACTCTTCCTTTCCTTCATCCTCTGCCCAATCCTTTCCTTCAGCAATAAATGCCCTGCTTGACCTTCCATGGGTTCTCCTCAGCAAGTCATTGTACTTTCTCTTCAATTCTTCCAACTCAGCACGAATATCTTTTATGCTTGAAGTTGGAGTGCTTGGTTTTAATGACTTTGGCTTCTTACATTGGGTGGCATAGTGACCTGGCTCCTTGCAGTTGTGACAAGTAACATTCTGCTTGCTGCTGGTGCCTGATCTGACTGCAGTCTTTGGTTTCCAACTTGCAGTCCCTCTTCTTCTGCCTCTAGATCTGAAGTTACTGAGTCTTTTAGCCACAAAAGCCATAGCCTCTTCCCGAACCTTGCTGATATCTTCATCTTCATACAGATCTGCAGCTTCTTCAGGATCTTCAACATCTAGATCCAGCTCATCCTCATCATCAGACTCTTCTTCTTCTTCAACAACTGGCACTGCACTTACTTTTTCAACCTTTTGTTTTCCTCTTGCAGTTACGGCTAAAGACTTGACTATAGTGTCTGAACTCTTCCCTTCTCTTTGTTAGATCCTCATTTCATAAGTATGAAGACTCCCATAGAGCTGTTCAAGAGTCAGAACTTTCATATCCTTAGCCTCATCTATCCTCCTCTATAGCAACAGTCTTAGCATCCTAAACTCTAGGCAAAGCTCTCATAAACTTACCAACCATGTCCTGATTTGTATAGATCTTCCCAAACAGCTTGAGATCATTGCTTAATCTTTTGAATCTTCTATATATATCAGTTAGGCTCTCACCACTCTTGCTTTTGAAGCTTTCATACTCTTGAGTCAACACTTGAATTCTGTTCTCTCTTACATAATCTGTTCCTTCACACAAAACCTCAATAGTATCACATATCTCCTTTCCAGATTTACAGCTTACAACAATATTTAGCATCTCATTATCTATTGCAGAAAATAAGATGTTAATCACCATTCTGTCCTTGTTGAGATTCCTTCTCCTCTTTGGTCATAAGAAATGTTCTGGAATCTCCGATGGCTGTTCGATGAGATCATCCATCAAGCTTCTGCTAATCAGGTAATCTATATTTTTTATCCGTAATAGTTAGTAAGATGGTTGATATGTTATGTCATTTCTATGAGCTCACCTTGAGGATTTCGGGTACTTTGTATGTTACCTCAAATATTTTTTTATCATAAAATTAGTACGGTTAGTTGTTTAATGAAAGATTGGATGGGGAGTGAGGACATTAAGGTGAGAATGATGAAAGAATGAAAGCAAAAATTAATATGACAAATATTGGGGTGATCCAGAAAAATATATAAGCTCATTTATGTGGCGGTTGTTGTTGAACCAAGATATAAGCTAGAGTTTATTGAATTCGCACTTTGTGATGTATAAGGAAAAGAAGTTAACTTGAAGATGAGAAAGGACACGAGGGAGGCCACATGAGAGTTGTATGAATCGTATAAATTGATTTACCATCCTCAAGTTGTTCAAACACAAGCAAACCAACTGGATCAACCTTCGAGTGCATCATCTGCCAAGGTTTAAGAAGAAAACACATTCGGCATTGGGAGATAAATTCATGGAACAAAAAATAGAGAGTGGAGAAATGGAATCCAAGTGTGACTTGGATTTATATCTGAAAGAAAATGTCCTCGTTACAAAGAAAGAGGAGTTTGACATCTTAAAATGGTGGAAAGTCAATTCAAGTTAAGTTTTTTATCCTTTCACAACTTGCTAGTGATATACTAGCAATGCCTATCTCCACGGTAACATCGGAGTCCGCTTTTAGCACGGGTGGGAGAGTTCTTGATGCATTTAGGAGTTCTTTGACACCTAAAGTTGTAGAAGCTCTACTTTGTACTGAAAATTGGTTGATCCAAGGTCCTTGAGGAAGACATTGATGATCTTGAAAAAATTGAGGAAGGTATGATAATTTTATGTTTAGTGTCTTACAACACATTACTATCATATTTTATATAAACTAACTTGTTATTTAATCGATTACAAGCCTTCTCAACTATTGGTATAAGTAAAGTTTCTCAAAATACTACGGAAGTTTGACTATCAGTAGGTTCAGGTTTGCTTCACTTCTAAATTTAAATGTTAGTTGCTTCCTTATGCATTATTTTGTTAATTTATAATGCTCATGTTCATGTTATGAGAATAGTAATATTTGAGTTGTTGGTCTGAGACTCTCTTTAAGAGATTTGGAGGTTCTGATACTCCATTTTTGACATTTTTGAGATGTGTAATAACAATGTGGTGCCTTCGTTTCTTGACATATTATATTTAACATTTATTGTTGTTTGTTTTCTCCCATTTGCATTTCTATTTATATATCTTCTAAATTTGTTAGTTTGTTTCTAAGAATGATATTAATATTTTATATTGGCTACTGGTACGACAAAGATGAAGTTATATGAGTAATATTGTAACATTTCACTTTCATTATGCCATTATTTGATTATAGGAGACCTTACAAGAACAAGTCTCCTCCCCATTCTTCGAAATAATAAGCTACTGCTCTGTGAATACTTCTTGTTTGTTTAATATTGATTTTATACTTCTTGTTTGCTTGACATTTTTTATCAAGTATAAAAATCCTGTTTGAAATGTAAGCATGTACATTATATTTGGCATAATATACTTGC
Source organism: Eryngium alpinum (assembly GCA_032274865.1). Taxonomy (NCBI): domain Eukaryota; kingdom Viridiplantae; phylum Streptophyta; class Magnoliopsida; order Apiales; family Apiaceae; genus Eryngium; species Eryngium alpinum. Next base: position 10,077 of record JAUEJK010412218.1, read on the forward strand.
TGTATATTAGTTTATCTTAATTCTGTTATTCTGATTATGTTGGCAGAGCTCCACATATTAGGAAAGGCAGCCTCGAAATTTAAGATAACAGAATTAAGATAAACTAATATACAGCAAGTAGCTCCTAAGATGGTTTCAACTTTAAGAGGAAAAAACAGAACAAACAACAAATTTGTACACTTAAATACGTATTACAAATAACACAAAACTTCGTATTTCATTTTAAGACACTTGATAATACAAAACCTTAAACCTCGCTGAACTGGTTTAGCAGTACTACACACCCAGCAATTTGTAGACCCTAGAGAAAAAGGTCATGCATGATCCTCGAAGTCAATACCTAGAATCCTAGCTTCTGCCGCTCTTCAAACTTTGATTTCAGATACTCCTCAGTCGGAATCTCCTCAGTTCTCAACGCCGAGTTCCAATAAGCCTTAATCTCATCCTGCAAAGTGAAATTTCTACATAAAAATAATTTCGTTTCAACAGAGAAAAATCGATATCTCAAGTGTTTTCCACGACACATACAAGAAAGATTATCAAATCAACGTAGTTGTGAAGAAACTTTATTGAAACAATAACGTCTCTCAACAACAAAGAGTCTACATACGAAAAAATCTAAGCCGATGACCATTAAAGTGAGTAAGAAATTGCATTGGAATCAACTTTAAAAGGTTGGCAGTATGCTTCATGTACTAATTATACCAGGGAAAGGAACATGTGCCAACTTATTTGACAAACACAAGTAAGAGTAGAATTGCCCAGTTACGAATAATTAATACACGTTACAGCTCCTACATGAAGCTTCAATGCAAGTAACTCATTATACATCAAAACTTACTACAAAATAATTAACAAAGAACGAAAATTCACATGAACTGCGTTCATGCTGGAGACAGAGAAAGAACAAACTTGAACACTCGGTTATTTGAAACCAACTAAGAGTAGAAAATATAACTGAACTAGGAATGTCGATCATACTTCTTGGACAATAACCTTAAAAGTTGTCTACAACTCAGCACAAGATTTGACCGTCTTGGCTATGACAAAACCAAGTAATAAAATTGCAAACAATTCATAGTTATGTGAAAAAATCAATTTTGTTTCTCAATATGAACTGTGAATTACAACTCTCCAGTTTTTGGCTGAAAAAGAAATAAACAATTTGATTCTTCTTTTGTAGTTTAACATAATAGACGAAACCAGATGACAGTTAGTATTATTTTATTTTATTTTGGTATCGGTCAATTTCAGAAATTTAAATACTCACGCACACAGAGTCTCCACCGAGACTCGAACCCTACACCTCCTATTACCAGGAGGAGGGGTATCCACTAGGCTAGAAGCCACGGGATTATTTCATGGGTATTTAACTCTTCTCTTTTTGGTTTAATAGATCAGTACCTGACAATCTTAGACGTCAAACTGCATGAAACCCTCACAAGGGCATAGCCTAATTTTGTGCATACAAACCACGAATCTACTTTCAATTGACAGCATAAGTAAAAGTTCCAATATAATATTCAGAATCATTGAGAAAAACGTATAAGAGCAGAGCAGAAAATTTGATCTATACAAGTGATGAATCTGCGTACAAGGCTTAAATCGAGGATATGTGATGGAGGCATCTGATATTCAAGGTACATCCCATGAATTAATAGGAAACATAGACTTGAGCAATTGTAACTAGAAGGTGAGCTTAACCACCAGACAGTTGCAATCATACTCTTAAGATTTTACAATATCATATGCTGATTTGGACTCGGTTAAATCCGTCATTCAATTTATGTAACTAGGTCGTAAGCTACTCAAACAATAATATCAGAACAGCTACCTAGTTGCATTATAATTAAGAATATCTACCTCGGAAAAGTCATGGTTTGAAACATACTGGCTCTCAACCAGGCATCTGATACCCCCAACACTAACATAGATTGAATTTTTCAAATCTTTTGATGCCTTTTCTGTTTGCTCTTCTGCAAGAACAGTAGGGTAAATCAAATATGTAAGTGAACCCATCACATGATCCCAAATAGTTGAATATTAATTAAAAAGGAAAAGAGAGTTGAATATTCATAAATTGCTCTAAGGGACATTCATTTGTACCCAGAATATACTGATTGAAAACATGAAAGTTTTTCAAAATAGTACCATTTATACATGCAACATGGTAACCTGATCCACAAACTCCTTCCTTGTTCCGAAGCCGCAATCGCAGGAAAAACCCATTCAATTGTGGAAGAGAATGGGATTTCGTCCATCTAGGAAAATGTAACATTGACGAATGAAATTCAGTAAAAACAGAAACTTACAGAAAAGATGTCAGACCAAGAATTAAGATTAGACGAGACAAATGCAAAACCATAAGTAACATCTTCAACCTATATGCACTCTGGAGAAATAGTAACACAGCTGGTATAATTAAGCCAAAACTTTTAGGTGAGGATTCAAACATATAATTTAAACCAGGTAATCAATTGGCAAAAGATAGAAAGAAATTAGTATACGGTCTGCTAAAGAAAAAGCTCTACAACATAGAAAATGAGAGAATAATATGTTTTATTATGGATACATTAACAATTCTTGTATTCCTCTGAATATATATCCACATAGACGTATATGACAAATGTAGTAAAAATTGTCACCCGAATCCACAAAAAATACTACAAAGGATGCTAATTACTGACACAGTTTCTTGTCCAGTTTCAAACTCGATAGATCTATTATGCATACAACAGCACCAAGAAGAATGCATTTGAAGTAGACTATAAATACATGAAGCAAGCAGATATATTTTACCATATTGATTTTTAATTACAAAGGTGCATGGTAGTCTATGACTTTACATAAATGTAATAATGAAAAGTTAGTCACATCAAATTAATAAATGAAATAACTACTTTGATTGTCAAGAAAGGCTCTCTTAGCTTACTTGAGTAACTCCATACGAGACAAGCGGAGTCTCCTTATAACGTCAAACATCTTTGACCCATCCGAAGTGCGTATACTATCTGAAATGCACAATGGTGGGATCTGAGTCTCATTAGGAAACTCGTTGTAACTCGAAGAAATATGACTTTGAACTTCAGTTTGAAAAGAAACCCGTCTTTTTGCAAGCAATCCTTCTGATGAAGAGCTGAAAATAACATCATTTTCCAACAGGGGTTTTCTCCCATCAGAAGTTCTATGTCCAACAGCAGCTTGGAAATGAGCTTCCTTTCTAATGCACATACTAGAATACAGTTCATTAGCTTTATGAAGCTGTACTATACCAGCATTGCTAGAATTAACCACAGAAGCATCATTACCTATAGCATCTACTGTATCTTCAGCAGACCTATCCCTAGCCTCCAAATTTTCATTGTAATGTGAGGAATTTTCATGGTGCTGAGTCATACACTTTGCTGATCGAGCAGTATGCTCTAGCATTGCATGTGTACGAAAACGCTTGGAAGAAAAATGTGCAATCCAGGAACTCTGAAGAGGGCTTTTATTACCAATTGATAAATGCATAGAATTGTCATTAGAACTAACCATATTTTCTTTGCACAGCAAAGTAGCAGATGATAACCCACCATTTTTTCCCTTGATGTGCGCCAGACTGCTTAAGCTTTCGTTAGCTGAAAAGTTGGTGTTGCGGGTCTTCCGGATTGAAGAATCTTTCGTCCACACAACTTGGGGTTGGGATGAAAGTTGCACCGACTGATTAACTCCATTTCCAGACGTCTTGTGGTCAATATTCTTGTTGTCCACAGGAAGATGCTTTCCAGAATCATTATTCTCCCTCCACAGTAATGACGGTTTCATAGTAGGACATGTTTTCTGAGCCTCCACAAGCTCTTCACCACCTGATACAGTACAATTGGCACCTGAAATTCTTGTATCACTGTGAAACATTGTATCTGGGTAGGGAGACTGAACCATAGATAGGGAACCAATATTCCCACTCCCAATCTCATAAATTTTATGGCACATACTGTCTTTTCTGCCATGACTTTCATGCCCATGAGTAGGATGATTGAAGGTATGAGGATGCTCATCTTCATTGTCAGATATCAAATTCTTAAAATACCTATCTTTTCTTATAAAGGGTGGTGAAGAAGGAGCCTCACAAATTTGGTTTTTGATTTTCTTGCTCCCGACAGGCAATATTGGTTCAAAATCCTGTTGACTCTTCCTTTTCAAAAATAAATTACCACCATTAGAACTTTCTACAATCTCATTGTTTATATCTTTATCTTTTATGCTTTCATTGTAATAATCAATACAAAACAGAGCTTTCTGTTTGTCATTCCCTTGTGAATGATGGATTCTATTGTTGCTTGGAGTACCAGAAGCTAAAAATGGAAAAGCCTTTTCCATTGGAGATCTGTGTTCACGCGGCAGGCAAGTATCTCCGGTAACCACATGTATTGCATCATTTTCGAAGGAGAACTTTGGTTTATCTATGAGTGCATTGCTAGCAACCAGCGTCTCTATTTTCT
>JAUEJK010412323.1:0-14547 GCA_032274865.1 Eryngium alpinum
TCACTTATTTATTTAAGTCAACTTATTAACTTTAAGTCATAAGTAACTTATTTTAAGCTACCCCAAACGGCCCCATATTAACATGTAATTCCAGCTCAATAAACTTCATAAAATCATTAAAAGTTGAGAGCATTGGGCTTGGATTGTGGTAGAAACCCAATGAAGAACAATAATAACAAATGCTCAAAACCACGTGATTTAGACAAAAGAAAATATGAATCTCAAAAATCCATAATTTTAATTACAAATGATTTGTTCTACAAAAGCTTAACACTTACATCATTCAATTCATGGGTTGACCCAGTAAATCAAAGATTGTATGATAACTTGAAAACTGAGAAAAACGAAGAAGTAATAAAGAAGATGATTGTGGGTGTGGATGAGGGTGTTTTTATCTGATTTTCAAGCTAAATTTGTGGAGGTTCGGACAGAGGATGATTGAGATTTGAAGGAGCTTTCATCTCGTTTTGGGGTTGTAAAGGTGGGACTCAAAAGCCATAACTTATTTTTTGTATAACGGAAAAAACGAAAAAAGAAAACACACACAATATGTGATTTAAATTTAATAACTTAAATGCACTGTTCTAAAAATTTCCCAGACAGATTAATATTAAAATTTTAATTAATTATTTTTAATTGATTTTATTATATATTATTAAAATAAATTTTAAAATAATTATTAAATTTTAATATATTATTATATAATATTTAATAAATATATATATATTATGAATAAATATTAGTTAAAATAATTTAATTATATTTAAAAAGTTAAAATAAGTATATTTTTATATAAAATTATATTATAATATATTAATATTATTAAATTATATTTAATTAACTATCTAATTAATTAATTCTCAATTTCCTAATTAATCACTAGACGGTCCCTTCACCAATTAGTACCGCTTAGCAATTTTTACAACACTGCTTAAATGATTATTATATTCAAATAGTTGTATTTAATAATATTGTATAGTTTAGTTCATTGTTTATATAATAAATAATAACTATATTCTGAGTAAATATTTGTTAATCTCTTTTAAATAATTATAATATAAAGAATTATAAATTCTAAATTATTAAATAAAAAATTAATATAAAATTTCAAACATTATAATTAAAATCAAAACAACCTAAACACTTCTAATACATCTTTTAGGAATCATTTAACTAAAAAATAATTATTCTATTTAAATAATATTTTTATCTCTAATCTATCTTACTATTAATTTTTAAATAAATATATATTAAGTATAATTAAAAAATATATTATTATCATAATTCAAATCAATAATAAATGTTTCTTCTAAATTTGCATATTATAATTAATTATTTCTTATATTTACATGTCTTATATAAAAAATAAATACAATACACTTAACCAATTTATACTAAATAAATTAGTGACATTTATTATATCCAAGTATAAATTCTTCTTCTAAATTTGCATATTATAATTAATTATTTCTTATATTTACATGTCTTATATAAAAAATAAATACAATACAGTTAACCAATTTATACTAAATAAATTAGTGACATTTATTATATCCAAGTATAAATTCTTCTTCTCACATTGTGTTTAATATTATTAAAGATTATATATCATAATAAAATTTTATATTTTTTTAAATAATAATTCTAAATATATAATTAATTAATAATTAGTAAAAATTAAATTATATTTTATAATTAAATTTTATATTTGAATTATAATGTTAGATTTTAAAATATAAATCAAAATTATATATTAAAAATAAAATTTATAAATTACTTTATCAAATTTCACAATTATCCCTATTCCACACTAAATGTATGCTCGTAAATATATATAATATACAGTAAATAAATTTATACAATTAAACGTATCCTAAACAAATTTTATAATGATCACATTTATATTTATTAAATATAATTATATTTAAGTATAAGTCATCATTATTTTAAAGAATCTTTTATTGCCATTTTCAATTTTGGAGTTATTATATATTTGCTTCTTTCAGTCTGATAAGAAAAATAATTATTATTTCATTCGTGTACAATTTGTTATCATTATATGTTTAATTTTGTTCACTTTAAATTTATTTAGTACATATTACGTTATTTAGTACATTATTATTATCCATGTGAAGATGGAGAAATGGTACATATATACATAAACATAATTCCTAAGATATTATGTTTTTAACAATACTTAATTGAGTATTGAGTATTTTTAATATATTTTACTTGAAAGCAGGTAAAGAAAAGTCGGATCTTGCTGAAAATAAAATTTACTCTTGATTATTAATGTGAATGAATTTCATGGGTGATTTTAACAGCTTTAGATGCAACCAATTTATGGTGGTTTCTCTGCATCCTCTACTGCACAAAGGTAATGGTGAAAAGCAACACAGAACCGCCTGTGTTATATGTAAATGGATCTTAATGGACCCAACCAAATATCACTACTGCAGCCTAAACTGCAAGGTATACATTTATGAATTTGATATTTTATTTGTTATTTAAAATTGTATAATTCTCGCTCGATATTCTCATTCATCGTATATTTATATCTTTCATTAAATTGTACATGTGTCAGTCTCTATTTGTGTTTTGTCGAGTATGCTGGATTATTTATAAACTAAATGAATTACTCACTTTTTTCATATTATTTTGAACACTGTGTGTAATTATCTATAACATTATTTCATACACCTACATGGATGTAACTATTTATAAAAATAATACTCTGTATTGTGTAGGTTAAAACATTTATGCAAAAGGATAAAAGCTCACATCCACCATTTCTCGAACTTAGAGCAACTGCTACATATGCTGCTGATGAAGCTGAAGATTCAATTGCTGGTGCTAGATATGCGGCTGATCATGAAGCTGAAGATTCAAATGTTGATGAGGTTCAGGTGAATGTGAGGAAACAGAAGCGAAAGGGAGTACCTCATAGGGCCTCTTTCGGGTGCTGATATCAAAGACATCACCCTTATTTCCTTGCAATATTCTATTTCTAAACTTTAAGGATTACAAACAAGCATGGCTTTTATGTCTTTTAATATCATACTTAAAACATTCAGATTGTTGTTTGGTTTTCTGATAATGATTTGCAGGTCATGGTACTGTTTATTTAGACTTATTATGTTCTGTGGTTACTTGGTTAGACATATATTCAGACTTTGAATAGAGCGATTCTATAGAAAAGATATTAGTTTTAGATTATATGTCTGTTGCAAATGTTGCTATAACTTTTAGGTATCGTTGGGTGGTGAACAAAACTAAGAGTAATCATAGATTGGTGGTCGATTTTATTACAAAATGACTAATTATGCCTAGAGTCGAAAACCATCAGTATAATCAGTCTATTTTAACTCATCACATCACATTACATAAATTGATGAATCGGTTATATAGCAATATTTTATGGTGGCTTTGAGTGTATTATTTTCTTATAACTATATTAAATTCTTTTTTTATCTATAAATTAGTTATTAAATTTTAGGATAATATATATTAAATGAATAAAATATTACTTTATTTTATGGTTTTTAGAAAATATATATTAAATAAAAAGATATCAAAATATACGTAGTTGTTCATAAAAATAATATAATAGAATATTAGAATATGTTATACTACTTTTAAATTTAAATTATTCTTATTTTTCAGTAATCTAATCCTCGAACTATAATAATTATTGAAAATTAAATTTGAAATCTAATTTTTTAAATAAAATTCTAATTACTTTTAAAAATATAAATTTTACAATTCTATCTATATAGGCTTATAAAAAGATTTTTTTTATTCAATTAAGATATGGTTTTTGATAAGTTAGGCCAAATGGCCAGTCCAAATTGAATAAAACCAACATGGACCAGTCCACTAAATGCCCAAGAAGCAAGTCCAATAGCGAATTAGGCTCGTTTAAAGTTCATCACGCTAAGTCGAGGATTCTGCCGATAAGTCAGTCGGGCGATGGCTCCTTGGCCGTTCAAAACCGTAATGTCCACCACATCTTGTCGAGCTAGCTGACCACTCTTCTGCCGAGGACTCCTTCTCAGGCACCTGCGGCTATGCGTCAACGTCTACCTACGTAAGCATGTCAACGCGCCTCACGCCAACATGCAACGCCAAACTCAGGTCAAGACAGTGACGCATCGAAAGGTCGATATCTCTGATAGGTAAGCGTGAATGGGCTCGTGCCTAGTACGTGAGTAAGTCTTATAAATACCACTTCTCTCAACTGAGAAGGGGTTAGATATTTTCACTTCACTATATAGATTTGATCTCCCTTCTCTCTACTTTCTCTCTCTAGAATTCAGTTTATCGGAATCTTAATCTCTCACCGGAGGTGTCCCGGACCCCCAAGGCTCTACGTGGGAATTTGTTTAAGGTGCGAAGGCGGACGCACGTGCAAATAACGGACCAATTAGCATTCAACAAGGGAAAAGTAGGCTAAAGGAAAAATAAGGAATTATCATTTGGTGCTAGAAGGAGGGCCTCACCTAAAGGCTCTTCTACCAGCAACCCCCCGGCTGTGATTAGTGGACCCTAGTCCAAGTTAACATCCAATCACCGCCGGCACTTGCCCTTAACAAGTTTTCAAACCGTCAGCCAACCCTCATACTTCAACCTCATGCTAATGAAAACCCGCAATTCAACCTCCCGCCGCAACTTTGATGTCACTGATCCCCGCATCCTGACCATCCGGATTACGTTCATGTAGAAGAGAACCCAGAAGCCTCTGATGCCAGTCACCAACCTACTCCGTCGGATGACCTTCGCAACTGCCTCAATAGAAATCAATGCGAGCGAGAGCGTCGTCGTTGCGAGAAGCGCCTGGCCACTACGGCTGGGCATCCAGAACGAGAACCAACGACTGCCCCACAAGCCACTATGACGTTGACGGCCGATCAAGCTGCCTCCATCGCCACACCTCTCCAATCATTAACGGGACAACCACCTAGGAATGAGTACCCCCACCTCATGTTAATGAGGAAGATGAGGACGATGCAAGCTCAAGGGCAACAAGACCACCCTGCCAACCGGTGCACAGTCGGCTGGGGTCTTCAAGGGAGCCAAATCATCCCAGGTAAAACGGTGATCACCACCGAGACGTAACCTAGGCATACTACTGTGATCGGCCTGAGGAGAGCGACCTTCGCTCCCAACTAGAAAGAAAACGCATAGGGCGTGGCCAAGGCCCAGAACGCTCGCGTTCCTACCACACTCAGATACCCAGGCACGAAGGTGATTATCAGGCGGCGCCGCCGCCTAATATTGATCCAATTGTCCTAGAACTGATCAAGCGGAATCAACAGATGAAATAGCAGATGGACAAGCTCATGAGAAAAATGGATGGGGAAGAGAAATCTGAGCCTGAAAGATATCTCTTCACTGATCTCCTAACCTACTTGCCCCTAAAAGAGAAGAAGCGACCTCACCTGGAGGTCTACACTGGTAACCAAGACCCAAAGAACCATACACAGTTCTTCGACCAACAAATGAAAATGGAGGACTTCAGTGACTTGATGGTATGTCGGATGTTTGCCTCAACCCTCAAGGGCATGCTCAGAAATGGTACAACAAGTTATCCCCCAAAAGCATCAACACGTGGGTGAAGTTCTGCGCAGCCTTCTTGAAGCGGTTCAGAGCCAACCAACCACATGACATCCACACGGTTGCTCTGGAGTCCATAGTCCAGAGGCAAGGAGAAAGTCTAAATGACTACATCAACAGGTTCAAAGACGGAGTGAACCTGGTTAATATTATTGATAAGAGCGTGGCTATTACGACCTTCCACCGTGGGCTAGATTCCTACAACTACAAGGAGTACTTCCTTGACATAATCAAAAGAAATCCTAAGAATCTAGCCACCATCTATGAATTGGCCTCGGATTATACTACAGGTGACAACGCCCTCATGACAATGCGAGAGGCCAGGGGAATCCCCATATCCACCAAGTCTGATACTCACCCGCCCAGAGATACCAATTACTACCATAAAGATAAGAAACACAAGCATAATGGGTACCAGGGCAGCGTAGCGCAGCAGTCGGCTCCTCAGCCGTCGGCCTCACCGGTCTCTGCTGCCTCACCCCCTCAATCCTCAGCTCCTAAGGAGAATGGGCCGCGAAATCAATCATCAGCCAAACCTCCTTAAAAACCATTGCCATATTGGACAAAGTTCACCAAGGGTTACTCCACCATCATTAGGGAGCTCAAGAACACCAATTTGTATGAGGCCCCCGCTCCCATGCGCTCCGCGAGGAAATCCAGGAACCAGGTTAAGAATTGTGAATAGTACGAAGACTTCGGGCACACCACTGATGAATGCACCAGTTTAAATTTCTTCTTAGAGAAGCTAGACAAGGAGGGTAAAATCAAACAATACCTGCCGGCCGACAAGGTTGTTCCCCCTCCGGCTCATAAGCACAACAGTAAAGGCTATGTGGACATTGTTATTGGCGGCAACCATGGTGGAGACCCTATGCCAGAGAGTTCAAGCGCTCAAGTTTATACCATTGGTCCCAATCCGGGAACATGCAACGTCATTACATTATCTGACATTGACTATGAAGGAATTGACCCCAACCACAATGGAGCACTAGTCATCTCCTTGGACATAGATGGCTACCAAGTAAAAAGGACCATGATTGACAATGGTTCCTCTGTGAACATCCTATACAGACATGCATTGGCAAGAATGACATACCTCTCTCGCTCCGAAAAGCCAACTGATGAGCCGCCACTCTACACTTTTAGCCATCACGCCGTCCACATTACCGGAGTAATTTGGCTGCCAGACCTTTGGGTCAGGGCAGAAAAGCACAAGGTGCCTCATTAAATTTTATATTGTTGAAGCCTCTTCCTCCTACAATGCCATCATTGGAAGACCCATCCTTATAAATCTTCGCGACATCACCTCAGTCCCTCACCTCAAGGTGAAGTTCTCCACTCCCCAAGGAGTTGGAGAAATAAGGGCCGACCCCGAGGTCGCGCAGAGGTGTTACGGGCCGCCCTTGCACTTGGGGAAACCGTGAGAGAAAACAACCACACAACAGGGAAACAAAAAACCGACTCCATCCCTCAGAATGAATCAAAAAGGGCAGCTAAGCGTAAGGCTCATCAAGAGCGCATAGCTGCCCAGAAAAGAAAGAAACAAGAGGATCAGGCTCGTGCACAATGTCTCATGATAGGGGAAGGAGTGACGTCCAACCTCTCAACAACACCTGATCAGCCGCGATAGACTCCTTCTAACCCTGAGCCAGAAATTGAGGAAACCTCACGGCCTTCAGCCGCGGAGGAAACAGAGCAAGTGGAGCTAGTCCCTGGCGATACTGAAAAAATCATAAGTATTGGAACCGGACTAGGCCATGCGCTGAGAGAGGAGTTGATCCAGCTACTCCATGATTACGCCGACATCTTTGTATGGACGGCCGCCGACATGCTAGGGTTGGATAAATCAGTCGCAATCCACTGCCTGGACGTTGATCACAAATGTAAGCCTGTTAAACAGAAGAGGAGGGTGTTCGCTTATGAACGCCAAGAGTCAATTGATGCCGAAGTTAATAAGATTTTGGCATCAGACATCATCTTCGAGATCAAGTATACCGAATGGTTGGCCAACGTAGTCATGGTAAAGAAGCCGAACGACAAATGAAGGATATATGTAGACTACACGGATTTGCATATCCCAAGGACTCGGATATAATCAAGTTCCAATAGCCTCGGAGGACATCCTTAAGACATCATTCATCACCCACAGAGCCGTCTACGTCTATCGGTTCATGCCATTCGATCAGATCAATGCGGGAGCCACTTATCAGAGATTGATGAACAAAATCTTCAAGTCTCGGCTAGGGAGGAACATGGAAGTATATGTCGATGACATGATTGTCAAGTCCGTCCTAGCTGAGAGCCATGTCGCTGACCTAAAGGAGTGCTTTGAAAACTTGAGAGTAGTGGGTATGAAACTTAATCCAGCCCAATGCACCTTCGGCCTAGGAGCCAGCAAGTTCTTGGGGTTCCTAGTGAGCAACTACGGTATTTAGGCAAATCAATACAAGATAAAAGCGGTCCTTGACATGAAACCTCCAAGAACTCAAAAAGATGTGATTAAGCTCACTGGCCGGCTCGTAACCCTCAGAAGGTTCATCTCCAAGTTAGCGGAGCACTGCCTCCCGTTAATTGAAATTCTTAAAGGGGTAAACAACACCCCACCTTCAATCGGACTGATTAATGCCAGAAGGCCTTTGAAGAAATCAAACATTACCTTGTCACAGCTCCCATTCTGACAAAAGCAATCCCTGAAGAGCCATTATTCCTATACCTCTCGGCTGGTCATTTAACCGTCAGCGCATCCCTCATTCGAGCGGAGGAAGGGCAGCAGAAACCTGTGGACTATGTGAGCCAAGTCCTCAAGGAAGTTGAGACAAGGTATCCAAACTTAGAATTTTTTTTATTCACCTTGGTAATTGCCAGCCGCAAGCTAAGACACTATTTTTAAGGCAGAGAGATCAAAGTGGTCACAGATCAACCGCTCAAGAAGATTTTGCACAAACCTGACATCTCTGGACGCGTGGTGAATTGGGATATGGAGCTTAGTCAGTTCACCCTTGACTTTATCCCCCAAACTTCAATCGAGGCACATGCACTAGCTGACTTCATAATGGAATGCACCTTTCCTGAGCTAGTAACGCCCTTCCTCATTGAGCCCATCTAGCGACGCTGCTCAGGCGCAACCTGCCCCATCCATTGAAGCTTTACCTCAGTCGTGGTAGTTGTATATGGATGGTTCGGCCACACACGAAAGAAATGGACCGGGATCATTCTCACCATCCCTGAAGGGTTCACCATCAAACAAGCTCTCTGCTTCAAGTTCAAGGCCACCAACAATCAATCTGAGTACGAAGCACTGCTCGCCGGGCCAAAGACCAAGTCATAATCCAATACCAGAAGCTCTCAAAGGAATCAATGGCTCAATTCTAGAGCTTCAAACTCCAGTAAGTGGACAGGAGTCACAATATCATAGCTGACTCCCTCTCTAAGTTGGCAACCTCGGACCTTGAAAAGCTGGAAGGTGTCGTCTATCTTGAACACTTAGAAAAGCCAAGCATTGAGAAAGGAGCTGAATTCCTCAACATTGACAACGCTCCAAATTGGATGACCCCATACATCAAGTACTTCGAAAGCGGCACGCTGCCGCAGGATTCCAAGGACGCCAAGTCCTTTAAAGCCAAAGCTGCAAGGTTCTCCTACATTGATGGAATTCTATACATGAGAGGTTTTCATGATCCGTTGCTCAAGTGCATCAGCCCTGAGGAAGCCCAGCTATGTATGGTAGAGGTCCATGAAGGCATGTGTGGAGATCATATGAGCGGCAAAGCTCTTGCTCACAAGCTCATCCGCCAAGGCTACTATTAACCTTCCTTGTTCAAGGACTTAATTGACAACGTCAGGAAGTCTCAACAATGCTAATATTATAACAACATGCCCAAGCAGGCCCCCGTGCCTCCGGCATCTATACTTTGTCCCTTCACTACTTGGGGGATTGACATCCTTGGCCCCTTTCCCTTGGCTCCCGGCAGGCTCAAGTTCGCCATTGTAGCAGTCGATTACATGACTAAGTGGACTGAAGCTAATACAGTGGCCCGCATTACAGATCAAGACTGCAAGAAATTCTTCTATGACAATGTCCTCCTCAAGTTCGACATACCCCTCTACCTCATGTCAGACAATGGTCCTCAATTTGTGAGCAAAGACTTCAAGTGTTTCTTCAATATCTTTGACATAGTCCAAAAAACCTTATCCATTTTCCACCCTCAAACGAATGCGCAAACAGAGGTCACCAACAGAACTCTGCTAAGGGGCATGGAAAAGAGGTTGTATGATGCTAAAGGAAAATAGGCAGAAGAGTTCCCCAAAGTGCTGTAGTCTTATAGAATAACTCCCCGGACGACCATAGGGGAAACACCATTCAAGTTGTGCTATAAAACAGAAGCCGTCATCCCCGTTGAGATAAGTTCCAATTCCTTTCGAATTGTCAACTGCAACGAGATTACCAATTCGGAGGGGCTGAGAACTATTTTGGAACTATTGGATGAAGTTTGCGACCAACCCGTCATGCTAATGTCCGCCTACATGTAGAAAATTGCCGCCTTCTTTGACAAAAGAGTCAAGCTCAGACAATACGAGGAAGGTGATCTGGTACTTCGAGCTACTAAATTCTCATATCACAAGCACCAAGGCAAGCTCTCGGTCAATCAGGAAGGCCCCTACAAGGTCACTAAAGTTATCAGACCTGTGACCTACAAGTTGGAAAGAATGGATGGAACGGAGATCCCCAACACTTGGCATAGACTCCGACTTCAAAAAATTTATCAATAGCCGCCGACTTACAGACGTTTTTGTAAAGGCCGTGCCAATACTATAGGGCATTGGACCTAGTTAAGTGTAGTATGATCAACCTTTGTACTTAAACTTCTAAGGTTATTCATTATTAATGTAAAGGCTGCCGCCTTAATGGCCGCCTTCTTTTGTCCTAAAGTTTGCTTCAATGTATCATTACCAATGTAAAAACTATGTAGCAAAAACAATCAAGTGCGAGAGACAAACAACATAAACAAGCAAACCAACGTTTATACAAATAAGTCCGGACTCCCAGACGAAAACAGATGTTAAAGTCTTAAAAACCAAGCAAAAGCAAATTAAGTCTTCGGCCTTGGGCCCATACATAATACCTACCGACTAGGAAAATAAAGAAATCCTATATTTACTTATTTAACGTGGAAGCACGAAAGCAAGAAGTTAAGCAAGCAGCCGCCTACATCGCCTTATCCTTGTCACTATCGTCGTCCTCATCCTCACCGTCAGTTTCATCTCCAGACTCGAAGCCTTCAGCCTCCTCAGCCGGTGGGTACATCAGAGCGATGTTTATCTCATCTTCAGGCCACTAACTTGGCACAGGCCTGATAACCCAATTAGAAGGAAGGAGCCGCCTCTCTGTTGATCACCTGCGCAAATGTCTTAGTCCTTATGAAGAGCTTCACGGTGTCAAGATAGGAGGACTGGCCGGCAAATTTAGCAACCTTCTTCTCCAGCTCTGCGATCTTTTCATCTTTGGCCGACAGCTCCCCATTGAGCCGGCCAACTTCATTGCTTAGCCTCTCATTTTGATCCTTAACCTCTGAGAGGGCTAGCCTAGCCTCCTTCATCTCGTCGGCTACTTTCTTATGCTCCTTGCTCATATCCTCATACTTGTTAACAACCCACTGAAGCATCTTTTCGAACCTTTTGGCAGTCTTCTTCATTTCATCATCCCGGTGCTCATTGGATTTATTCTCGGCCGACAGTGCCTCCATATGCTCCGCCCCATAGTTCATAAGGGAATCAAGCTATAGACGGCAGAAATAAAGACTTTAGTCGCACGAAGACATCAAAGACACAAAGCATAAAGTAAACGGCAAAAGCTAAGGCTTACCCTGCTGGTCTGGACTTTGAGTTGTCGGCCAAGATCAACGTCCGATAATGAGTACTTCTCAAAATCCTTTGGCACATCGAAGACCTTGAGAAAATCAATGGGGGCACTATGTGTCGGGCCGCTCCAGCCTCCGTAAGTAGGATAGTCAAGCATTCTCTAACCATCTCTGCCGGAAGGACACGTAGATGACACCACTGTCGTCCGAAGCCGTAGATTTTGCACCCCAGGAGCCATCTCGTCGTCCTTCAATGTCACGTTGCTCCAATCAACAAGACTGGGGGTCCCCTCACCGACAAGAATTTCAACTTCACATTTTGGAGGACTCTTATTCTTGGTGCTCCGCTGACTGTTCTGGTTTCGACTGTTCCACGCTCGCCCACTCGGCTGCCGAGTACTCTCAGAGCCGGCACCAGTGTCCTTGTCTTCTATGGTAGCTTGACTATTGGGACTTAGCTACCTCCTCGACTGTTTTACCTTCCTCTTCTTCTTGCTAGCCTCGTCACCACTTGCCACCGAAGCTGAACGTTTACTACCTTTAGACTCCAAGTCGCCGGTCTTGTTGTCGTCGATATAGTGTTCCTTTTGGGACTTCATCATCGTCTTCTGGTTGATCATGTCTGGTTGCAAGGGCAACACCTTGTGAAGAATTGCACAAAAATTCACAAGTGTCAGAATTAGACACCATATATTAACAAGTCGGCAGAAAGTAGTCGGCACATAGCACTTAGCATGTATTTAAAGCATGAAATAAAGTATACACTTACTATTATATTCATATAAAAATGAGCGCTGGAGCATCAGCTTAACTGACCAATGTTGCCCCATCCATAGTGCCGTGAACTCCCTAATTTTACCATCTCGTTGGCCTCCAGGTGACGAGTTGGTGAGTCCACAGTGACCACCAGCTTCCAGCATGGCAAATACGCGAGATCCCCACCTCGGATCCAAATCCATTCAAAGTGCCACATCCTGAGTGAAGATAACGTCTTCACTCAATGGCTACCATATTCTGCCGCCTACCTCCAATGGGTGTTATATTACACCTCATTATGAGTAGACTGTAAGCGGTGGAGAGTCCAAAACAGCCGGTAGTTGGGTTCCCACCCCATCTCGGCACAACGTGCTATGAAGTTGGTGATTGACCGGCAGGAGTTAGGAGTTATCTTCCCCAAGGTGCACTCGAGCACTTCATCAATTATCGTATAGAAGAAATGATGCATCAGCAGCCGGAAGCCCCTTCTGAAGAATGCAACTGGAATGGAGATCCAGCCGCCGGTAGGCCTGTGGTATGGGCGCTCGTTCACCTTTGGATACCTCCACTCGTAGCCGTCCGAAATATCGAAAGCATACTTGACGGCGTCCTTGACATCACTTGTAAATCGGGTCTCAGCCTGGCAATACTTGTATTCCCCCAAAATCTTATCTAATATTTTATTATCGTAGCGCTTGGGGAACTTGCTGAGTGCTTCCCTCTCGGCCTTATAATCCTTGAAATAAAGATCTCTTATCTCATTAAAGTTGTTCGGCGTCTCTGAGAACATAAATCCACTGTAACCGTTCGGCCAGCCGTTGATATCACCATACCATGGGACACCCCTTCGATTCATCGACTTCGGTCGAACATAAAGTTGTCAGTCATACTTCACTTCGGCCACGACAACGGTGACCTCGTTCGTTAATTCATGCAGCGCCAACGCCTCAGGTGTGTCATCGGCATCTTGGTCATTGGCCACTTCCACCCCTTGTGAATCTGATGGTTGTTCCTCAGTCATCTCCACATCCCCTTGGCTGGCAACTCCACCATCCGGCTGATCCTCAGGCGGAGATCCGACAGTAGTGCTCGGTTCTGACATCCTCAAAGCCTTCTTACTTGCTAAGTTTGGCCAAATCCTTGGATCCGTCCGCTTAATAGGACTGCCGGTAAGACTCACCGGCCTACTACCCCTCGGCAAGGTAATTATCCAAGCCAGCCGCGCACTCTCGTCACACCTACATAAACAAAGGGAGAAACAGAATTAAAACCATATTTTGAAGCAAAAACTATAACTTTCTATCGTTCATCACTCAAAGGTGGTGAAGAACACCACCACCATATGCACAAATTCTAGCGCCGAAAAACTCATATTTTCCGGCACCGATAGCAGTTTACAGTTACCCAGTTTTCGGCACCGGAGAATTCAAAATCTCCGGCACCGACAACCCCAATCCTATAATCCAGTGTCGCAAACCCATAATCTCCGTTGCCCGCGAACGCAAACACCCCCCAATGGGCGAAATCAAGACCAAAACACTCATTTTTTTAGTAAAGAGCACCAAACTCTAACATCTAAATATCCTTAACCATCAAAAACGCACAAACTAAGCCAAATAACATGCAAACAAATCAAAAATCCCAAACCCTCAAAACCTATTTTCTGGCAGCCTAAATCCAACCCAAAACCCACCCAAACAGGTTATATTTACACTTAATATACATAATATTTCCACTAAATACAACACTAAGCATAAAAAAAAGACAAATCCACAGAAAAATAAAGAACAAGCATGACAGATTTTTCAAGTTCAAAATAAGAAAAATCGGAGCACTTACTTGACAAATGAGGTGTAGATTCCGGTAGAGCTCGTTACCACGGTCTCGAATCTGTGATCGGATCGTTCAAATCCCAAACTTGCAAAATCACAAAAGTTTTCTCTCTCTCTTTTTCACTGTATGTGTGTGTATTTTGAAAAGTGAAAAAGAAGAGGAGAATTGGCGGTTTTAATATCTCTCCAACCGTCAGCTTCTATCAGTCGTCCACGTGGCAGCACCCAAGCCCTTCATCAGACCCGTCCAATCTCATCCCTCCATCACGTCCGACCCGAGCCGATGTGTGCACCACACACGTGTACGGCTACCGATGCTTCGCCTTAATCATGCGCGCATTTATGGCACATTCTTCAATCATGCGCCATAAATGTCTTCGTTACACCCCATTACATACTCACGACTACACTATTCATACATCAACACTCACTAAGTGTCGCTACCAGTCGACTACCTCATCGCGCTCCCGTGCCTCTCTACCTCCCAT
>JAUEJK010412531.1:0-22534 GCA_032274865.1 Eryngium alpinum
ATAAACCTCAATATTGAACCCTCAATCACTTTGTATACAGGGGTGAGGAGTTACCACTAGGCCAGAGCCCCTGGTTTCAGTTGGCATCTTTCATTAATAAATTTCTGTTTTTAGTTTATCTTTGTAGAGGACTTCACTCTAATGTATTGTAGGATATTTTTACAATCGGATCCCAAAATTAGTCCTGAATTACGCATGGCAAATATTAATTGGCTAATATTAAATAAATTCTGACCCCGTTAGTCTTGTCAACCAAGACATGTCAATTACAATTTGGGATTCAATTCGGTATACACTTTTATACTCCTAGCATTACTCTTTAATCCAAACTAAAATATTAGTTTGAATAAAATTCCCTTGAGTGCACATAATGGCTTTGCTTCAGAATTTAATATGTTCTCCACATTTATAAGTCTGAGGACAAATTGTTAACTCTTCCTACTCAATGATAATTTCAAATTGTTAACTACTCCTACTTCTAAATGGTCCCATGCTTTCAGGATCTTGCAGAAAAAAGGTGTACAAATAAGACTAGTTAAAGACGTATGGTCAAGCAAGTGCATAATAATTACTTAGAAATGGGAAAGGACTGATGCATCAAACCATGGCTAGAAAAGGTCAACATACAGAACATATTCGGGTTAATGGGCTATTTCATCCAGAACTCTGCCTTAATTTGCAGTTAGGTTAGTGATGAAAAAAATAGCATAAAATCCCACCATCGAACTAATTAAAACATGTAAATCAATTTTCTCCTTTAAAATATTTAAAAAGATAACGGAATTTTGAGGTGGAAGGACGATCTTGGATTAAGTTTTGGATGTGGCACCCTAATTGTTTTTGATATACAACTTATTTGAAGCAAACTTACCTTGGAAGATTTCCTGTCTCCCCTTCTGCAAAGACAGGATATTTTTCATGCCGCATCGTGGTTCTGTTACTGAATGCTCTGTCCGTTCCACCAAATGTAGCTCTCCCACACATTTCCATCTTGCCGCTACTTTTAGGCTCTCTTTCTTCTTCGTCCCTGTGGATGAGAGTCATAGATTCACAACAACGAGGTCCTTGACGTGGAGCAGCCAAATACAGTTCCTGGTAACAGTTATAATAAGTATTTCCAGGGTCTTTTAAAAAAAATTTGTAAACTAAGTACTGTATGATCCCAATTCTCAGAAATTTTTATCCCTAAATTTTTATCAACTAACCGCACCTTCGGACAGCATCAGTATAGTCTCTTCTGATACTTCCCGTGAAAGAAAAAAAACAAAAGCACATATCACTTGCAAAATGCATAGATATAATGATACCTAAACTAGACAATATACAAGTAACTACAGGATTTGCAATAAATCAATTTGCCCATATTCATAAGAAAGTGCCCTTAAATTTGTTTTATTTTTTCCAGACAATAAAGCAGCGCCAAAGGGATCGATTCCAAGTAAATGTTCTATACTGATCCCTTGGCTTCTAGCCTAGTGCGGACTTTGTGTGCGTGAGTATTTAAATTTCCGAAATTGACCGATAACAAAAAAAATGTTTTGTACTGAAGCAAGCAAGCGCTAATAAAATCTAGAGACATGATTAGCTATAAAACCTCATGCTGTTACTACCATGATCGTCCACTGTCAATAGAATAAAAAACAAACATTGGTAACCTTTTTTCTGCCAAAAAGCAAGAAGCAAGAGATTGAAAACCAAGATCTACTCTCGCACACTACACGTCCACCTTAAAGCATGTGAAGTACAATTTCACTTGGGTTAGAACAGTCACTCTGCTAGTGTCTAGTAAAGTCAGCTTGAGAAAACTCTAGTACTTGACATCGTTATAGTAAATGAAATTACGTGTAAGAGATGATACACTTCTATTGTTAATTTTTTCAGGGAATATATAATCACAACAAATCTCTCCTCAAGAATTATATTACCCTACCTCCAAATCATATAGAACTCATATTTCGTAAACGAATTAGAACATATAGAGCCAATTTCTTCGATATTCTGAATTAGGGGGGGTGAAGACTTTGATAATCAACTAGATGACACTTTTGTTCTTAAGAAAAACTAGCAGCAACTTATGTCATAACTGGTATTAGATGATACTGTGTAAAAACAAAAGAAGCGGAACAATCACTCATATATGAAGTCCCCAAAAAGGATAAAACATGGTCTCCTAACATAATATTCAGGCCAAACAAAACATCAAAGGATAAAACTGGTGTACGTGATGATGTATTTGCATTCCATGTATTCCCACAAATATGGGTTCTGGTACATAAGTGAAGCAATGACAAAAAGGATATGGGGGTTAAATGTATGCAGCCCTTCCCTATTCGTTAGAATAGAGAGGTTGTTTCCGACAAGACAAGACCTCAATTCGACACGATGCAAATTAATAATTAATCTTCCAACAATTGTTGGAGATGTGAGTCAAACCTGACTACTAAGTCAAGAAAGTTAAGCTCGAGACCTACTTGCAACCGACATATATATACATATATAGAGAGTGTGTGTAATTTGTAGTTCGCACCCTCAAACTTTGTCTAAAATGCACTTTGCTACTGATACTTTTAATATTTAAAGTTCGCACTCTATACTTAAGTATTCGTCACATTGTGCATGCCATTAAAAAATTATGTTAACCGTTAGTTGACTATGATATTTTTTGAATGAATCAATTTGCACCACATGCTTAGTAATTCGTTAAAAAATGCATCTTTAGGCTAACATCACTTCAAAGAGGAGTTTTTAATTAATGTATTTATAAAATATAAATAAAACAATGTATTTATTTATTTAATGAATTAATATGTATATGAAATTTTAAAATAATAATTTTTATTTCTTATTTTTATGTTTATATTTGCAGAATAAATTAATTTTTTTTTCAAGTAGCTTAGTTCAAATTAGAAAATTGAGCTCCAATTGAAACAACAATTAATAATCAATAGCTTATCAACTTAAATGGAGTTTATAGATGTTTGGCTGGAGCTCGACTTAAGATTGACTTGAACATGACTCTGGCTGGTCATATAGGTGTAAATGTTAACTTAGAATTTCATATAAATGTATACTTTCACATTCAAACATTGAAACTATCTGAAAGCCTGCATTAAAGACCAACATTGTCACACCTTAGTCACATATCAAAACATATAAGAAATTTAGTTTAGAATACAAGTAAATCTTCCAACTACCAGCAATAAATCATGAGGGCATGTGGTGGGCTTAGTGGATTGTTACGGTTGGTCCAACTGGGCCAATTTTCTGGGCTTATATTACCCCCAAGTTCAGGATAAACCAAGAATTTCTGTTATGTTTTACGATTCAGTCCAGATTTTCGTACATGGTATCTAAGGTGAATGTAAAAGTCTCTAAATTCTTAACTCGCCAATCGAGTCAAGTTGCCGGATGTGGGAAAACGAAGACGCATGGTAAAATCCTATAATGACTAAAGACATCGAAACACTTGGTGTTAGGACCCAAATAAGGGTTACTTAATCTATAACGGGGTTTGAAAAGATAAAAAAGTAGTTTTACCTTTTTTTTAATCTTATCTCTTTATTTTATCAGTTTATAAAGCGGAAGTAAAACAAGGAGTATCTTATCTCCTCAATTGGTGGACAAAACAACGATAGAGATGGTTGAAGATGAAAAGGAAAAGCTGAAAAATGATAAGAAAATCATCAGTATCTTATACAAAGGGCTTGATGATGATATGCTCAATAATATCCTGAATCTGAAGACTCCCAAGCAAGTATGGGGTACTCTTAAAATTATCTGTGATAGAACTGAAGCTGTGAGGGAAAATAAACGAAAAATATTGATGGAACACTATGAAAGATTTCTTCATAAACCTAGTAAACTTTGGAGGAGCTATTTAAGAGATTCAACAATTTGCTCAATGATCACATAACTCATGGAAGAGAGTTTGATAATAATGATGTAATTAACAAATACGTGAGAGCCTTGCCTCCTAAATGGAATAGCATAACTATTACTATGAGTGAAGCTAGAGATTTAAAGAATTCGTCTCTTAAAGAATTGTATGAAAGTCTCTTAACCTATGAATTGGGCATGAAACAGAGGTAGGGTATGATGGATGATAACAAGAAGATCAACAGTATTGCTCTAATAGCCATAAGAAGAAATAAACTGTGATTTAAAAATACATTTGTCAAATTATCCAGGGAAACGAAAATTATGATTGATAAAAACAAAATCAAATGATATAAATGCAATGTTCTTAGACAATTTGCCTTACAAATGCAAATCAAAACTAGTATCAAAAGAAAAAGGAAAAGAAGATGAAGTAGCTTACTATAAGATGAAATATTTTGATTTACTGAGTTTAAAGAAATAAGGGAAATTATTGGTAACTAAAGGAAAGGACTAGGCAGACGATGATGATGATGAAGCACCAAGGATGGATACCACAATCTTGCTTTAATGGCTTCTTCAGGGTCATTCAGTAAAGCTATTAGTCAGGTAACCTGACCAGATCTATTAGCTCGAGCTTTTGGGAGTTCGATAAGATACCACTTGTTGGATGCTATTGGGCCTTCCACAACTTTAAAAGAAACTTGAAGCGTGAGGAGACCTATCACACTTATATTAAAGCATTCATTCTCTTTCACAACCAATGTGGGAATAACCCAACAATAACCACAACTACTAATATGGGGAATGTGGTGAGGATAGGGATAATAGTTTCATTCCATTGGAAATGGGTTTGAGTTTTACGTAATTCCCAATAGGATAAACAATATTGTAATATTATAATACATAGATTTATAGTTTTTTTTACAGTATCTCAATTTTAAGATATATAAAAATTATACAACAACTAGGTTACAAAAATAACAAAAGTATTAAATATAGGATAATCAATGGTCCATAAGAAAATAGTGTGAAAAGTTAAGTACCCCCACATAGTGGGTCTTAACACCTCATCTTTTAAGATAATGTTATTTATTTCACTGTTGTAAAATAAGCACTTCTATTGGTCGTTGGTCGATTGTAAGTCTTATTTCTATCAACTTGATTGTAGCATGGTCTAGATTTATTCTATAAGAAGTTCCATATGCTTGTTAATAATTTAAATCTGAAGGAAAAGGTGTGATAAAAGCACACTTACATAATAGTAAAGTGCAAGGTTTGAACTAAGCACATTCTTCCGCATAGTTCTTTCAAAGAAATGGAGGGGTGTTTATGGAGGAATTCTATAATGTTGTTCATGTTATATGGACTTTGTTAGAAACTAGATGATACAACGAGGTTAGCACAGCTAGAAAGAAAGTGACTAACAATATTAATAAAAGGCAACAACATATTTAGCATAGTAGTTGAAGGCATCTAACATTATTCCTAGTTTTCTTTTCTTATAGACAGTGCAGAATTGATAAAGATATCAATCACAAAAGTTATAGAAGGTTTTGTTATTAGCTTATCTTCTCAGATTAAATCAAAACAAAAAGGCTAGGCAGCCATTATAATAATGTCAACAACTCTGCTCACGAGTGGGGAGAATGATACAATTTGGAATATGGTACACAAGCATAATAAATAGAATAACGAGTGTTAGATACTGGCAAGTAATTGAGAAATATTGCATAGCAATATATTTGTTGGTGCATGAAAGCATTGAGTCGGACAACCAGTTAAAATTAGCATAAAGTTGAGCAACCAGTCAAAGTTAGTGGATGGTAAAGAATTAAGAAAATAACTAGGAAGTTATAACTACCCCTTTAAATGGATATTTTCATGTACACTTATATAAATAATGCTAGCAACTATTTCATAGGCACAAAAAAGACATGGAGACAATCTTTTATACAAGAGATAGTGTGCAAAGAAGAAGTTTTTAAAACTTTAAGAACATTGTTAGGGTTATATGATGAATGTGATGATGATGATGTCTTAGTTGCATTTTAATAAGGGGTTATACTTGTATATAATTCTTTATACCCAGTGAATAAGGACCTTGTTACTCAATAGTAAACAAGTGTCAACTTGTAATAGGAATGTATAGAATAAAGTAGTTTTGGGTTGTTAAACATCAAAGCTACATGGATATGGATTCTGGAAGCTCTAAAGATCATTGAAGATGCAAGAAAGGAGTTTCAGAAATCATAAGGGAACATCAGCTAAAAACCCGGATGAAGTACTCTGTCAGGGGTTATAAGTCCATCAAGGGTGATCGCAGCCAGGCATACGGGGATTAAGGAGTCATTTAATGAAGATGTTGTTTGTCTCCTAGCCTGGAAAAAGGAGCCACGATTTCTGATTCTGGGTGTCAGAGATTGTTGGAGAGCATGATGGTCCTCACTACACATGGAAAAAGATCAAAGGAACACGTTTACAAAGAAGGACAAAGAATGCATTCTGTCAACATCAATGGTGGTCCACACCATCCGGGGTTTGTACACCATCCGGGGTTTGTACACTATCCGGGGATTTCAACATCAGGGTTTGACAATTGTATTCTTTTGTGTCTTATATAGTCATTATGTAGGCTTTTCTCTGTAAGAAAGAAAGAGAGTGAGTGTACTGGTCTTCATTATCAAATTTGTATTTCACAGAGAGAAGTATTTGCAGCTCTAAGTGAGATTTTAGTTGCTTAGCAAGTTAGAAGCTCAGATCTGTTTTGGATCTTTGAGAAGTTGTATCTTCAGCTTGCTTTGTAACTTTGCAGCTCCAGTTTTGGAGATTTTGTAGCTGAGTTTATCTCAGAAGAAAACCCTCAAAGTTTTAATGAAAGTTAACTTTGAAATTACTTGTGCTTGTTGTGGTTTTCTTTCCTGTTTATGTTTGTTTAAGGAGATTAGTTTTTATTTCAAAATTTTGGTTTAGATTTGCATTCACCCCTCCTCTGCAAATCTATTCTGGGTTTATATTTTTTATCAAACATAAAGGCTTGTATAAGAAATATTTCCTTTCTATTGGAGGTAGTAGTATGAGGTTTGACGTTGTTGCTACTTTGATATAATATATTATTTACTTAACACTTCCCACTAGAACAAACAATTTTTTGCAATGTGTTGGCTAGAAATTCCGTTACATGTATCATGGAAGATTTATGAACTGAACCTCAAGAGAAAGTTGACTAGTTCTCGCTAAGTGCAAGGAACATCGTGCAACAGTATCGCTGCTCGGGGGTGTCAAAATTAGGACACACGAGTCCAAGATTCATTTTAAAATTTGATCCTGTAACAGCGCCATAGTGATACAAAAACTCGCTAAGAAATTAATCCTCATTTGGGAGTAGAGATTCTGAACCAAATCTGTTTCATTGAGATCCCCTAGATTCAGTGGCTAGATTATGCTAAAATACAGATTCGAAACAAATCTAGCCACCTAAATATAGATTACTCTTAAAAGAATCAAGTATGTTATCTTTTATAAATGGAAGTGACCAAACATAAATAAATAATCGACTTAGATTCATATATAAATGTGTTTTGTTATAATTATCAATTAATCTCGACTCCTACAAATAGATCTGCAAATTTAATTATACAAATAAGCAGATCCTTCAATAATTATAATCCATAAACTGTTCTTGCTTTGTTAATTTTTCTTAAATAACATATCCCTCAATCAATTTCAACTGATATTATATTTATTTAACAAACCAATAAACAAATATAAAAGTAAACATACATACTCAAGAAGATGAAAACAACCTTATACATATATAGAAGATTATGGCAGACAGTACCTTACGAATGAAATAACAGCTTTCCACCGAGGAGATAGGTACAAAGCATGAAAGATAGTGAGAAGATTGTGATAGCAATAGCAGGTGGCGATAGATGATTTAATATTTCTCAAATGACGAGTGTGCTTTGTCGGCGTGGACAAATATTTGGGGTAAAAGGTCGATCGGAAAGGAATTTTAAGGCAATTTGAGAAAAAAGAGGAAACGTTATTTAATTTGATGTTTAATTTAGTGGTTGCTATAATGAAAGTCGTTACCTATATGGTCCTATTAGAAGCCTTTGGGGTGAAAGTTGTAGAGAGCTAAAACAATTTAGGAGTTCAAAAGCCCAGCCCAAATTATTATAGTTTTTTCTCAATATGAAATAGGTCCAAATCCAAGTAATTTTATTACACACATACATGGAAATAGAAATGGAAAGTTATAGATTTTCACCGGATTCTATGCAGGAAAGCATAGAAACGGAAACGAATATGTTAGATTTATACAAAATTAACCTTTAATTATTAAATATTTTATTGTGCATTTTATTTTTCTGGGTGCATAACCTTGTTTTGCATATAGTCATAAAAATAAATAAACAATGTTGGGTATTCATCAATCTCGTTAACAACTATATTGAGTTGATCTTGACTCGTTAATGAGCTCGAGCAGGACGCGGAGCATGAAAGTAAGTATATTTTCACCTTAATCCTATATATTCATTCTCAACAAACTGATTTGTAACAAATCCGGTAATATGTAAATAGAACCTTAAATAAAATGATATTATACATTAATAATACTTTAGTAATAAGTAATATTCAATTAAGTTTATAGATAATAATCATATTAATATGTAAGTTATCAATATACGATATTGTTATTATATATTTATTATTTGTATGTAATATATTAGATTATATATAAAATAATTTTAATATTTAAACATATTATATTAATGAGAAATTATAGAGAGTTGAACCATGAATTTTAAAACAACCAAAATATTATATTAATGTGAAGTCGTAGAGGTGTGAACCGTAAAATTTAGCTACCCAAACTAAAGTACCAAAACATAAAGTTGAAAGGTGTTTTTAAACTTTTAATAAAGATTCTTAATAAATTTTGTGTACCTAAAATTCTACTAACTAAAACATGAATATGACACAAGTCAATTTAGCTATAGTTTTTCCTATTTCTAAAATTAAGACATTAAACAAAGTAGCACTGTGATGTTATACAAAATATTATCCCTCTCAAAAGTCTACAAAATCTTATCCCTCTCAAAAGTCATGTGTCAAAAAATAAATAAGTGCTGTCTTTTTCCTATAGAACAAGTGCATAGGAAGGGATAAGCACAACTATCCATATCATTTAGTAAAATTCTTATTATTATATTATTATAGTATATAGATGTATATATATATATATATGTATATGTATATGTATATTCAAATATATTATAACTACTATATATGTAGCTATAGATAAGATTTATTCTATAAATTCTTATTATTATATTATTATATAGATGTATATCAACATAGATATATATATATATATATATACACACACATTCAAATATGTTATAACTAGTCTATATATATGTAGATATAGATAAGATTTATTCCATGTAAATAGGATATACGTTTTATACTAGTGATCGTAGCTCAACCCCAAAAGCTAAAGCTACGGTCCCTCCTCCCACAATCTCACTCTCACACATCGGGTCTCTCCTCCCACAATCTCTCTCTCACACATCGGATCCCTCCTGCCACCCATATAGTGTGGGTGGACTCTCCCTGGTGAAGGGACAAGGAGTCGAAACCCGGAGAAATTAAGTCCGGCTCTAATACTACTTGCAGGTGCTTTGGGCCTATCTCAACCCCAAAAGCTAGCTAAAGGGTGAGGACTTCTCTCACATATAAATAAGCACCCCGGTTCTCACAAAACCGATGTGGGACAACCTAATAGTTGTTACAAGACGTTGTTAAGTAGTGTCAAACTTGTCCATAAGTTATTTGACAAGTTATAATAAGTTGATATGTCACTTCTAATTTATGATACAATTATTTATATACACATTTATTCAATTTCCTTTATTTACTCTTCGGGGCGGAGTGGAAAAGGGGAGGGGATGGAGATTCTCGACTGCGGAAAAGGATCCAATTACTTCAAAAGAGTTGAACGAGGAGTCGTATGAGCTGAAAATCTCATGTGTATTTATCTTACCTTGTACCTACATTATGTATATATAGTAGATAATATAAATTATATAATTGTGTATTGGATATGTTGTGCTTAGAGTGTACATTTTTCATCACCACTGTTATTATCTGTTATATTATAGGATAACCATTATTCTTTCTCTATTATGGTATTCAAAATTCTTCTATTATGGTATCAAGAGCTTTGATAAAAAAAATCTCTTTTATAATTTTATTTTCTTCTTAAACAAGGTGTCAGGACTCTGACTCCAGTCTTTTCCTTAAACTTAATTTCATAACTCTTACTCCACTAGTCCAATTAAACTCCGCATCATAACTCTAGCTCCATCCTTTCTATTAAACTCAGTTTCATAACTTTGACTCCACTCTTCTTCTTGACCTTGGTGTTAAAATTCTGATTTAACTCTCCTATTTTTTTCTTCTATTAGAATTTTCTTTAATTAATAAAAGTATATATATATATTCATCTTCTTCTCATACACCCTTCTTATATCTTGCGCATCATCCCTCACTTGGTTCTTGGCGTGTTTGTTTCTTCTTTCACTTCTGTTGCTATTGTCGCCGCATCCTGTGGCGCCACCTCTTCGTCGTCTATGGTTCCATGTCCTCATGTTTATGATTGGTCTCGCTCATTGATCGTCCATCTTGCGGGGTCATATTAGAGATAATATTAAATTAACATATGTTATGATTCTCTAAAATTGTAAACATTATTATTCCTTATTTACTATTTTGATAGAATCACAATTCGTAAAGATTATCTTGTATTTATCTTACCTTGTACCTACAATATATATGTAGCGGATAATATCAGTAATATAATTATGTTTGGATTTGTTGTGTTGGAGTGTATATTTTTCATCACCATTCTAGTTATCTGTTATTTTATATCATAATCGTTATTCTTTCTTTATTATGGCATTCATAGCTTCTTTTATTAGCATTTATTCAAATCTTTTTAGGTTATAACTTGAATGTGATTGGATAAGTCATTAAATACTGACATGAACACATATCGACTTGTATATGAGGTTCGGCATTGTCACTATTTCGGTATAATATATTATTTAGTTAATACTTCACACTTGAACAAATAATGTTTTTACAATTTATTGGCTAGGAATTCTGCTACATGTATCATGGAAGGTTTGTGAACTTAACCTCAAGAGAAGGTTGACTAGTTCTCGCAGAGTTCAAGAAAAAAGGTGCAAGAGTATCGTTGCTTAAGGGTGTCAAAATTAGAAGGCGCAAGTCCAATATTCATGTTGAAATTTAGTCATGTAACAGCGTCATAGTGACCAAAAAAACTCCCTAAGAAATTAATTACGGTTTGGGAGTTGAGGTTCTGACCCAAATATGCTTCACTGAGATCCCATATATTTTATTAAAAAAATAAACTATATTTCAATCGCTAGATTATCCTCAAATGAAGATTCGAAACAAATCTAGCCACCAAAATATAGATTATTTTTAAAAGAATTAAGTATGATATTTTTATAAATGGAAGTCACCAAACATAAACAAAAAATCGACCTAACTTGGTATACAACTATGTTTTGTTACAATTATTAATTAATCTCGACCCCTATAAATAGATGTGCGAATTTGATTACACAAAAAAGCAGATCCTTCAATAATTACAATCCATCAGTTTCTCTTGATTTGTTAATTTTTATTAAACAACATATCCTTCAATAAATTTCAAATGATATTATATTTCTTTTACAAACCAATAAACAAATCTAAAAGTAAATATACATACTCAACAAGAAGAAAAGAACCTTAGACATATACAGAAGATTATGGCAGATTGTACTTTACGAATGAAATAACAGCTTTACACCAAGGAGATAGGTATAAAGCACGAAAGGCAGTGAGACAGATTTGATAGGAATAGCCGATGATGATGGATGATTTAATATTTCCCAATCGACGAGTGTACTTTGTTGGTGTGGACTCATTCTTAGGATTAAAAGGTCAATTAAGAAAGAAGTTGCGTTAGGGCAATATGAGTAAAGAGAGGAAAAAAATATTTAAGTTGATGTTTAATTTAGTGGATGTTATCGTGAACATCGTTACCTATATGATCCTATTAGAGGCCTCTGGGCTGAAACTTATAGAGAGCTAAACGAATTTGTGAGTTCAAAAGTGCAGTCCAAATTATTACACTTGTTTTTAAGTAACTGCATTATACACATAAATGGACATAGAAATGGAAAGTAAGAGATTTTCATGGGATTTTATGCACGAAAACATAGAAAAGGAAACCAATATGTTATATTTATACAAAATTAACCTTTAATTATAAAATGTTTTATCGTAGATTATATTATATTGGGTTCATAACCAATTTTTGCATATATTTATAAAAATAAATAAATAATATTGGATTTTCATCAATCTCGTTAACAATTATGTTTGAGTTAATCTTGACTCATTCATGAGCTCGTAGGGGAGCACCAAAGTAAGTATATTTTTACCTTAATCCTACATATTCATTTTCTAACAAGCTGATTATAATAAATCCAATAATGTATAAGTAGAACCTTAAATAAAATAGAACTTGAAGTCATGTCTAGTTAACTGTGATAAAATCTATCGATTTAGTTTAATTAATAAATTATGAGTAATGTTTTTACCAATAATATACAAATTAATAATAACTAGTTTCATATATGTATATATATGTATATGTATTGGCTTTTCCATTTTGTTAAACTAATTATTTATAAAATATGCAGAGAATTATGAAAGATAACACTTGTCAAGTTTTTAACACTTTATATTTTAAAATTCAACAACGGATCACATGTGCCATTTGGTGGCTAATTTAGGTGATGGATAATTAAATTTCATAATAGAGAAAATAAATTCTAACATCACTCAAATTTTATCATTTTCAAGATATTTCATTACTAAACAATATAACGTCCTAATTTAGTCACTAAACTAATTAATTTGGAATATGGTGCACATGCATAATTAATGACAACAACGATTGTTAGATAATGGCAAGTACTTAAGAAATACTGCATGGTAACAATATATTTGTTGGTGCATGACAGTATTGAGTCGAGCATCCAGTTAAAGTCAGCATAAAGTCTAGCAACAAGTCAAAGTTAGTGAATGGTAAAGAATTGAGAAAATAACTAGGCAGTTACAGCTACCCCTTTAAATGGGTATCTTCATATATAATTAATGCTAACAACTATTGTATAGGCACAAAAAAGACTTGACAATTCAGATTGCTTTTCTACAAGAGATAGTGTGCAGTGGCGGACCCAGAAATTATGTTTAGGGGGTCAAAGTATATTTAATTTTTTTTATCCAATACAAGACAAAAAAATCTAAATATATATATATATATATATATATGTATTCAAAAGTGATATTTTACATTGTTCAACACTTCAACTACAATGCTCCTTTACGAGATTTCATATTTTGAAATCTTTGAACTACATCTTCCGTCTTTACGGTTAAGAAAATCACTACCGCATAAAAGTGATAAGGTAACATTTTTTTTGTTAGACAAAAAAAAAGTGTAGCTATATAGAGAAATATATTAGGCTTAAAAAATGTTAGCATGTTATGTTGCTTTTACATAAGTATAAGACAACACTTTTACAAATAGTGTTGGATTTGGTCTGAAATCACGCGGGCTCAATTACTGAAAATATATGAAGCGCACTTAATAAAAATAAGCGCCCAACTCTTTTTCATTCCCTCAACCACAACCATGCGATACCGAACAGAGAAACCCTCAATTTTCTCTTCTCTTTTATCTTCGATTCAATGATTTGTTCTCTTTCCGTCTTTAATTCAGCCCTGTTTAATTCTATTTTATTTTAGTAAGGTAATTCAGGCGTCGGTAATTCATAATACCCTATATTGTTTGGTCCTCGAATTAGGACGATTCTATTGAGATAAAATTAAGTAGAAATCGAGTGAGATCAACACCTCTATGTCTCGGCCTGAGCGTATCCCTCTTCGGGTCAAACATCTTTGTCCATGTTTTGCTCGTATTTGATTTTAAAAGAATATTGGATTGATTTTTGCCAAAGTGATTCATTGAAGACTGCCAAAAGCAACAGCAATCGGATGAAGATGTAGATCCAAGAACACACGCTTGTCAAGGTAGAATAATTTTTCTATTTGTATATGCACTTGATACTTATTAGTTTCCTCTATCTAGAGTATTTGGAAAGCCTCAACTTTAGTTTGTGTAAATATTTTTGGCTATTCATTAAATGTTTGTGTATATATTTTATTTTTTAATAATTCATGTACACCAAGTGTTTGACAAAATTCCTCATTAAATATTTAGATGATGTTTATATGTTATAAATATATAGATATGGATATCTGAGTGTTGTTCTTATTAATATCTATTTCACATTTGAAATTGTCCATTCATAAGTCACCATAAGATGCTTCATGTTGCTGAATTTTTTGTTAAAAGAACGTATGGACCTATAGATATAATATTTTTGTCCAGGTGAGAATATCTGGCTACTTGCTATATAGTACAAGCATATATCCAAAATATATAACCCTATTTTCCTGATCTCTCTCTACATGTAAGTGGTTATAAGACATAGATTCGAACAAAGGAGATACCTAAAAAATATAGACCGTATCATAAAAGATCTACTTCCATCTTTAATAGCATAATTGGACTGCAAACTGACTTCTACCTCCTGCAGCAGCTGTTACTAGAACTACTTTTCCTTTATCAATTTGTGCCACCTACAAGTTGAATTAAAATGTTGTCAGCCCACCCAATAAGAATGTTAAAAAGATAGCAATAACAATATGTGAATATGGCATACTACATAGTGTTATGATAATTGGAAAGGCTATAACTAATGACAAGTACTATCATCGCAAAGTTTAAAATTTTGACTAGAAATCGATAATTTATAGTAATAATAACCTTTTCTAGAGAAATTGATGCTGCAAGTGCAGATGTTAACATAGCTACGACTTCAGGATCTGGCCTTTCCACGGGAAGGATGTGCATTGAAGGTACCTTAATCATAATGCAAAACTCATTTGTTATATTCTATGACTCGAAGAAATATATTATTAAATTCAATAAAAACAGGGCCTATTTTCAAGATATTCTACCATTGTAAATTCAGAATAACCTCCAAATGTCATGATTGCAGCCGGAGATCCAATTTTCAAGTGCCTCGCTGAATTACCAACATCAACAATTAGCCCCAGAGCCTGCAAGGATAGAGGACTGCATGTGAGTAAGTAATCCTTTCAGTTGGTAAAAATGTACGGGCTATAAAGGGGTACCTGTTATATAGAGAGGATAAAAAAAGATGATACAAATGTATACCAAAATCAATAGGTTTTGCAAAGGGAATACAAAGGGAGACTCTTGATCTTCATCTATGCTTTAGCCACTTTCTGATGTTCTATTAGATGTCTTGATGTTCGTTATTATCTTTCTCATTGTCTGCAGTAGCTAGCAGTCTAATATTTTTTTATATTCCTAGTCCTGGTTAAGGTTGATACTTCCATGTCTGATAACATGTTTCGTTAATATTCCTCGATTGATTTTGTTGGTGTTGGTATCAGTAGACATGACCATTGACAGTGAGGTAGAAATATTGTAATATTTCTATT
Organism: Eryngium alpinum; assembly: GCA_032274865.1. Taxonomy (NCBI): domain Eukaryota; kingdom Viridiplantae; phylum Streptophyta; class Magnoliopsida; order Apiales; family Apiaceae; genus Eryngium; species Eryngium alpinum. Next base: position 15,568 of record JAUEJK010412531.1, read on the forward strand.
CGTTTGTTAAACATATATTATCTTACATGTTTTTAACATCTAACACATTCCTGAGTATATAATATAATACAACTATAATCTTCAAAAATGTGATCCACTAAAAGAGATGTTTCTTATCAGGGAAACAAGTTGTAATAGTTCTTATATTTATACTCCTGGTTAAGGTTGATGCTTCAGGATCAGATAACTTGTTTCAATGATATCCCTTGACTGATTTTGTTGGTGTTGGTATCAGTAGGCATGGTCATTGACATTGAGGTACAATATTTCAAAGTTTTTACTCATTTGTTAAACTAATGTTACCTCATATGTTTTTAGCATCTTCAAAGTCCAATTATTCTCACAAAAAGTGATGCCATATATAAAATATATCTCTTGTTACTAAGTATATAATGCAGTTACAAATTTTTAAGAATTTGATCGACTAAAAGAGATATTGTTTAATGTCAGGGGGATAACTGGAAAGCTCCACAATTAATGGAGGAAGCTCAGGATGTTCAGAACTCAACGCCTTAGACCTGGTGATTTCTAATCGAGGAGTTACCTGATATGGCCCTTGCTGCCTAACTTAAAAGTTTGAACTTTATTTTCAAATCGAAAAGCTTGAACGCCAATCTAATTTAGGGGCAATATCTTTTTAATATTGTATTCGAACACCAACCTATGTTTAGTGGGAATGCCTTTCTAATATTGTATATACTGATTGTTATAGACGAGTCGTTGTATTATAACTTTGAAGTGATTTTAAATTAAGAACTTTCTACACTACTATAAGTTGCAAATGTTACTCTATAATTCCGGATGTATTTGTATCTTCAGGAGTGTTGGTGTAGCATTGAGAAACTGTTATATTTGATTGTAGAAAAGTGTTGTATATTGTATAAAATGTTGCATTTAACTAAAAAGGTGTTGCTCAGATTACTAAAAGTGTTGTCATTTTTTTTAACTAAAAGCGTTGCTTTTTGTGTTTTTATGCAACAGTTTTATAATGTGTAGCTTTATGTAGCAAAAGTGTTGCCTTTGAGCTAATGCAACATGAGCAAATGTGGCGCTTCTGAAAGTGTAACTAAAAGACAACATTTTATCATATTTTAGGCAACACTTTATGGACGTTGCCTTTTATCTTTTATGCTGTAGGATCACGCTCGATATATGTTACTAACAAATCATTTAACCACTCATCTCCAATTCTATTACGGAGTTTAGTTTTGACAAAATTCATAGCAGAAAAAGACCTCTCTACTGCGGCTGTAGCTACTAGTAAAAGCTTAAACTATATGTAAAATTGAACTCCAAAAATCTAATTTCATATAAAATTTTAACATCTAACATAAATCAGATATCATTCACAAATTTCATAACATATATATTAATTTTGATAAAATTTGAATAAATTAGAAGCACTTACTTGTCATAATTGATGAATTGAGAGGATGAACTAAACAAAGGAGTGAGAAAGTAATGCCAATTGCTAAATCTTCTTTAATGATTACAAAATCGGAAGTGAAATCAGTGGAGAAGCAGGAAGCCGGCAGCTGGAAGCAGAAGCTTCGGTGCTTTCGGGGAAACAAAATTCACTTTTCTTATTTTGTGTTGTGTGTTGGAATTTTATATTTCTCTATACAAAAGTTAAATGGGTGGACCACTGGAACTTATTTGTTTTCTAAAATTGGGTGGGTTCATTTCAACTATTTATGGGTTAGTGGATTTATGGGCTAGTGGGCAACTTATTACATCTAAAAATACAGCTTGTCCAAAAATTTCAGGGGGGGCCCAAGCCCACCCTCACCACCACTTAGGTCCGCCAGTGATAGTGTGCAAAGAAGAAGTTTTTAAAACTTTATGAACATAAAGACTTGTATAAGAAATATTTCCTTTCCATTGGAGGTAGTAATATGAGGTTCGACTTTGTCACTACTTTGATATAATATAATATTTACTTAACACTTCACTCTGGAACAAATATTTTTTTGCAATATGTTGGCTAGAAAGTCCGCTATATGTATCATTGAAGATTAGTGAACTTAACATGAAGAAGGTTGACTAGTTCTCGCTAAGTGCAAGGGACAACGTGCATTACTATCGCTGCTCGAGGGTGTTAAAATTAGGACACACGAGTCCAATATTCATGTTGACTAGAACATGAAGTCATGTTGGGTTAACAGTGATAAAATCAATTGATTTAGCTTTATTTAAAAATAATAAGCATATTTTGTTTTACCAATAATGAAGTACATATTAATAGTAACTAGTTTCATATATTTATTAATGTATACTAGTTATTTGTACCGTGCAATTGCATGGATTTTTTTAAATATTTTTATTAAATTTTATAAATATGATTATTATTATATATAATATATTTTAATTTATAAATTTAATATCTAACATAAATATATAATAGATTAGTAATACCTATTGATATAATTACTTTTTTGAATGAAAACTGATAAAATAAAGTATATCTTATCATCTCCAAATATTATTCTCATAATAAAAAATAACGTTTCCAAATATTATACAATAATTTTTAAACTAATATTTAATAAATTTAAAAATTTAAATTTTTTAAAATTGTTATCTTATTAAATTAATAAATTTCTTATTTAATTAATAAATTTTATCAATAATTTTATTTATAATCTTTTATTATAGAATTCAATTTATTATAATTTTCTATTATGCGGGTTATGCACATCCAACCCTTTAAAAATTATTAATTTGTTACTATTTTATATATATGTTTTCTCTTTTCATAAAAATATAATACAAATAGATCATGTTTTATTTATTGTTATATATAATTTAATACATGTAGGTTATATCAAGATGAAAATCAGATAATATATATTATTTTAAAAATTATTATATAATATTATATATTATTTATTATATTTATTGTTAAATAGAGTTTAATACAAATTAGGAGTGACCAATACCAAAACTAAGCTTAAGTAATAATATTATATATTACATATTTTTATTGAAATTTATGTCAAATAGATATATAAAGATGTAGTTGTCAAGGTTCGAACCCGGAGTGATAATAATAGATGTTGGTGTTATTTTTTTTCAAATATATATTACTTAAAATTGTATTATTAAAAATATTAATTTGATTTATGACCGAGACTTGCTTTTGAATTGTTCCGGTCCATTGGAGAATGCATGAATTGTTAGTACGATAGTCCTAGACATGCTTCCCTATCTAGCTTATCGTGTTTGGAGGCTCTAACTTAACTATAAACTGCATACTGGTAGCTATATTTTGAAATAACAACAAAAGAACAATATTAAATGGGTTCGGTACAGTCCACATCATACAGAATGGGGATTGGGGATTTTAAAATAAGCAGAATAAAAGAATAAATGTTATTAATTATTATCTAAATTTCTTTAAATTTGAGAATTATGAAAAATAACACATGTCAAGTTTTTAACACTTCACATTTTTTAAATTTAACAAGTATTGTGACGGACCACGTGTTATTTAACAGACATTAGCTTTTTATCTGATGTGGCACCTAGAACCCCTTATGGATCTCCATGGATTGATTGTTTCCAAATATTTGTGTTATTGGGGAAGATTGTATGACTATTATGTTAAAATTAGAGATCAAATCCTGGAAGTACGTCAGTGATTAGAGTGGACAGAGACCAACCAACAGTTTTTCAAAGGATTCACATTTGCTTTGATGCTTTGAAGAAAGGATTTTCTGAGGGTTGCAGAAAAGAGATTGGACTTGATGGTTGTTTTCTGAAGAGTTATTTAAAGGGGGAGATTACAGGTATTTTCAGCTATGAATTTTTTTAAAATATATTACAGACTTAACTGATTATAATAATTACGAATATATATAAATAAAATTTTAATAAATAGAGAATAATAATTTTACACCGAGGTGATAGGTAGAAATCGTGAAAGGTAGAGAGGTATAACTGTGATGGAAGTAGTTGGCGATGTTAGAGGATTTATAATTTTTCAATCGAGGAGTGTACTTTATTTGTGTGAAGAAATGCTTAGGGACAAAGAGGCTATGTTAGGGCAATAAGAGCAAAGAGGGAAAAATTATCTAATTTGATATTTAATTTAGTGGATGATATTATAAACCCCATTACCTATATGATCTTGTTTGAGGCCACTGGGCCGAATGTTTTGGTTAATTAAAAGAAAGTGTGGACTCAAAAGTCCAACCCAGATTATAATAATCTTTTTCTTTATTAAATAAGCCCAAATACAAATAATTTATTTTACAAATAGGAAAATGAAAAGTAAAAAGTTTCCACTATTTTCCATATAAGAGATCATAAAAACCGAAATAAATATAATAAATTTATATTACCTTGTATTATTTTTACCTTGTACCTATACTATATATATAGTGGATAGTATAATAATATAATTATGATTGAATTTGTTGTGTTTGGATTGTATATTTTTCATCACCATTGTAGTTATCTGTTATTTTATATCTTAACCATTATTCTTTCTCTATTATGGTATTCAGAGCTTCTTCTACAATCGGCTCAAATCTTTGCAAGTTATAACTTGAATGTAATTGGATAAGCCATCGAGGGACGCCTATTTGTGAAATCCTAATACGACCATGTATCGACTTACTATATATGTATGTAATATAAGTGTTAAGCAACCAACTCATCCAAAACTTTAAGGTGTTAGAGGGATGATATAATATGTATATCGTGTTATATGTACTAATACGCCCCCTCAATCGAAAGTCACTTTTTGGTCAAGTGAAGCACCAGATTTTTTTTCCGTTGGTGTTCATGAAGACTGGTGTGCCGAAAAGATGTTCTTCATTCTTTTTAGCCGTCCTTTGGTACACTCCATTTCAGTTGGATTGTATGGTTGAGACCTATAGGCCGCCACCGTGAACAAAAAATTTAATCACCTGATCTGTCCCGTATATTATATCATTTTTCTTAATACAAGAGAAAAATAATAACTAAAATATATATTGATAAATATTTGTATTGCTAATCTTATTTGCTTATATGTTATGATTACAATTTAAAATGTTTTTTTAAATTGAAAATTTGTGAATTTGAAAGGCTTAACAAATATATTTGTTAAATTAATTGCAAAAGATCAGTTTGTTTTCACTAATCGATTCCTTATTTTGAAGAATTCTTTTTAGTGTAAATGTTTTCTATTGTGTATAATGTACTGTATGTATATTATATGTATGTATACATGATATTGTATAATGGAAAATGTTCATTCGGTGTATTATGTACTGTGTTTCCAGCACAAAATGTTGTGACAATATTAAAAATATTCACGGATCAAAAACACAGAGAACACAGTAGAGTAGAATACACAGCTTACATTTGTAAAATCTAAATAAAACTAAACTGCAGTCTTGCCAAGAAAAAGATGGGATCATTACAGGCCAAATTGATCATCAGGCACGACTAATGCTACCAAACTCTTGAGGAAAATACCAGAAATAAGGACGGAATTGAGGACCATTGCAAACAAGTCCAGCGCTTGCTAACCAATCACTATCACTCAACCGATATAACGACCAAATGTTTGATTTTTGTAATTCAAGAACACAAACACAGTTACCAGCTCCGTGAATGGTTGTGTCAACTATGGCAGAATTATATCTACTTACGAACAATGATTTTCCACCGATGTCATTTATCTTTACCCATTTCATATTCTGGTCAAGTTCATACAACCCGACAAAATTCTGCATTGGACTAAACTCTGGATCTCGACATATAACCATGCAGATCTTACTGTTCAAATTCACTAATTGCAAATAATACAGAGTTGACAAATTTTCAATATGGATATTACTTTTGTGAAGCATGGGCACTGCAGGAGAAGTGGTCGGATCAAGTTCGCCGATGTGCCCTTCACATGTCAAAACAAATATTTTACCGTTGAAAATCTTGACATCCACAATTCCTGCTGTTCCTTTTGGTAGAGGATATACTACCCAACTGCCGCCGGAACCCGAACTGTCAACACAGCTATATAGCAACACGAAATATTTAAGTTTCGCAGAAACAATTGCCATAGAAAATCTAGAATCCTGACTTGATTCAAAGAGCATGTGACGCATATTGTATGCTTGAATGCGTTTCATATCTCGAGGACCCGTAGGAAAATAGAGCTCCTTTCTTGTCATTATATCCACCAGCCAATACCCACTATCTATGTCCCGTGTTATCAAGTACCCACACGACAACCCCATAAATCGCCTCCAATTTGACTTTGGAAGCATTGTCTTGTAACTTTTCTTGTCAAAGATGTTCCGAAGAAAATAAGTCCTTTTAGCGTTTATTGACTTAAAAACAACTAGAGGTTGTTGGTGTTGCATATTATCTTTCCGGTATTCGATAGTCGTTGACCTCCATGATTTACAAACGCCGCCAACAGAGAAATAGTCAAAAATGTTTAGTTTTGACGTGACTAAACCAATCAGTTCAGTGGGGAGTGACCCCCACGGCCTCAGAACTCTATTACCTGACCTTTTTCTGGTCCTTTTACGCTTTTTGTTCGGTTCTGTGGTCTCAGACACAACCCTTCACGGATAAGGAAGTAGATTGTAAATTTAACAGGATCGTTTCAATCATAAAATATTAAAACGTGAAACAAACATAAATTGATTGTAAATCACAAACTTAAAAAGAACACATAAAGTAGGGTGAAAAAGTTCTGTAGCTTGAAATAACAAGAAAACATACTGTCACCTAATCTCCTGAATGTCGATATCTAAATAAAAGCTTTACTGAACACAAGCATCAACATATGTGCATGTCTACGAAGCGTAAATAGTAATATAAACCTCAATATTGAACCCTCAATCACTTTGTATACAGGGGTGAGGAGGTACCACTAGCTAGAGCCCTGCTTTCAGTTGGCAACTTTAATTAATAAATTTCTGTTTTTAGTTTATCTTTGTAGAGGACTTCACTCTAATGTGCTGTA
>JAUEJK010412532.1:0-14540 GCA_032274865.1 Eryngium alpinum
GTTACAATAGATGCTAACGCAACATTTTTGACAAAAAAAAGTGTTAGGTTTTTCGATGTTACCATAGATAGCTAAGGTAACATTTTTTCTTGCCTAATGCAACACCAGGAAAAGTGTTGCACTTTTTATGTAATGCAACACTTTTTTAATGTATTGCAACACTTAGTTGGGCGTTGCTTTAGAGAAGCATTGGCAACACTTATGATGCAACATATTTTGAAACTGCAACAGGTTTTTAAGCAACATTTTTCTGTGATATTGTTACATTTTTTTAAAGAAATGGCAACATTTAATGGTAACATTTTTATATCTATTGTTACACTTGTGAAGATTAATTGTAACATAATCTGCTATTAATTGCAACACCTGATTAACATTCAAAATGATAATATACAATACAAAATATCCATCACCATTCTACATAACCATCCCATTTACAAATATGTAAACCAACTAGAAACAAGATTCCATAAACCAACCAAAAATAAATTCGAAACAAAATCCTACATAAACATGCCATTAACAAATCCGTAAACCAACGATTAACTAATCTGAAAACAAGTATAAGGTGAAACCGCATTCTTTCTACAGCAGGTACAGAACTCGGAATGAGAAAAGCGGCAGTGACCTGCGAACGGATTTTGAGAAGTTCAAACGGAGTGCTGATGACTGATTCCACAACGCCAGCTACTATTCCTGCCAAGAGGGCCTCACAGGCACTGATATAACACCAGACTTGATGTCGGAGAAACAATTTATAAAAAGCCGTTAGTATTTTGTAAGTACCAAAGCGAGCTCCAACACCTGAAAACCTTCCCAAAGCGAGCCAACCATATCCATAGTACAAACCTACACAATAAAAAATGAGATATATTCAATTGGTTGTTTTCAGAGGGAAACAAGTCACCACGGTTAACAGGCTGGTATGAATCAATATGTGGGTAAAATTACTTGCATAAAACAGAACAATGATACGCAATAAATCAGGATATCAATTAAAGACTAACTGAAGTACAATTTTCATGTGTTTGCTTATCTTTCATTCATAGTTTATTCTGTTAACGGGTGAAAAAAACCACAATTAAGTGCTGCAGACTACTGAACTTAGCGAGTCACTATAACAACCTCTGTATCTGTCTGCAAAATCAAACACCTGCATTTAAAGAGGATGAAACTTATTACAAGTAGGATCGTAGCCAAAAAGCAGGAAATATTAAGTGCTGCAGGAGAGAGCAATTACTTTCATAGCAGTCTGAAGTAACTCTGTTGAATAAGAAGGATCGGAGTCTTTGAACACTATTGATGAGGCTGCCAATGCAGCAGCTGTTTCGGCTGCAACATCAGATCCTGGATTCTGAGAAGACACCTTATATACGTCGCGTGGTGTGTCCATGTCTTCAGGTCTCTCCCAGCACTGGTGATCCCCATATGGATTACCTACCTGTTACATTTTCAAATCAAACTGTCAGTGTTAAGCACTTTAACTTCATGCCAAGTGTATGCATATAGCAATATGTTTCTGTACAGTTAATGCAACTGTTCTTTATATATAAAATACAAAACTTCCATCTTATGGATTCTCATTATAGGCTTTAAGTCAGCTAAGTGTATCCTACAGTTATTGATGGTTTTTAATCCCCTGTTTTATGTCTAACCATTTAAAAACACTAATAAAGGCATTTTTGGTTTCCTTTACTTCGACATATAGGAAGCCAGGGGTGGAAGTAGCTGCTTTAAGAAGATAGTCAGAGCTCCAGCAGACAGCAGCTTTAGCATTTTCGACTTGGTTCTATATGGAGGTACTAAATTCTCTTACACTCCAAGCCAATAATGTAGTTGTGAAGGCCATTGGCAAGCCGAACTTGACATTGTCACCAGCATCATAGTATCCTCCAACAAGGTCCACCTTAAAAAAAAATCACAAACCCATGAAAAGCCATGTCAATTTATATGGTAAAACATAACATACATAAATATACACGTGTGTTACTACAAAATGTGTGTGCTTAGATGCATGCGTGAATCGTACACTCATCATTCTTGGACATAAATTTTGAGTATCGAACCTAAAACCTAAATCCATAAAGCCCTTTACTTCTTCAACTTCAAGATCCCCTAACCTTTTGCAGCTTCAAGTTTCCAAGAAGTTAATAAAATCCTAATTATATTAAATATATATGGATTATGGTCACAATTCCTAAACTAAATATGACTTCTAAGTTATTAAAAAGATCCTAGTAATATTAGATATATACCATTTATAATTACTACTCCTAAATTATTATTTAATCCTAATCCTAATAGGTATATTAAATATATCAATTTAAATATTGATAATATATACTTTATTAATTTATTATTAAAATTAGTGAATTACGTGAACCAACCAAAGATCCTTTTATTTGCCTCTTTATATATAGGTATATATTATTATTAAGAATAAACACATATTCAATCTTTTTTGATAATATATTTTATATTTAAAAAGTAAAATTATTATACAATTATTATTATATTAATATTAAGTATTATTAATAGAAATAAAATTATCAAATGAAAATTTTAAAGACAGAATATAGTGGAATATATACATTGAACATTAGTTTTACGTTATTTATTTATTTATTTGTATAGGTTTTAATTTTTTGAGTTTTTATTTATGATAAAGTTTTAAAATCCTAAATATATATTATATTTCTTTTATAACTAAAATAAAAATAAAAAATAAAAACTTTAAATAAAAATTATTTATTAATTTATACTAAATAAAAAATAATTTAAATTAAATTCATTCTGTTATATTCAGTAAATAAACCAAACAAAAAAATGGATACACTTAAATTGAATCCATTCCTCCATATTAATTCATTCCATTCCGTTTTCTTTCCTATACCCCAACCAAACGACCCCTAAGATTCAAACGAAAATGTCCATAATTATTAATACCCAACATGTCTGAAAGTTAAATAAAAATTTATTTTACGATTTACTTACCATTTGGAGAGTGAGTGGAGAATCACCTGACAATACAGTCTTCGTCTTCAGCTGTAGTACTGGAGGTGAAACTTGATGATAGATAGGATGTAGTAGTACTAGTAAATGAATTTGAAACCGATGCTGGTACTGAATTTGGGCAACTAAATGAAATGAGTGCGTTGAAAAGAATCACTTGGTGAAACCAAAGAGTATCCATGGTTTCTAGAAGAGCATAGTTGTATGCCATTATTAGTTGAAGAAGAGCTGGAAATAAGAGAATTTGGGCTACTAGAATGTAGAGAAAGAAATAATTGTATTCTTCGGGAACAATTTACAGAAATAAATAGTGAAACAAAAGATAATGACAATTGTGGAGGTAATTAAATGAGAATAAAATACATGGAATTGAATGAATGTAGAAAGTGGAGGGACCAAATAAGACAGTAGATGTGGCTGTGGGTCATTTAACCCTTGCTTCTTCAAATAATCCACCTTTGCCTAATCACTAGTTTCTCTATGTATATCTGTAACCAGATTGTCAACATTCTGTTTAGTTATGCATCTACATCATTACTCTTGTCAATATCTTATATGTTTAGTTATACCCGTGGAAGCTTCTATCCATGGCTTTTCTGGAGCTTTATCAAAGTTTTAGGTGACTGACATTAAGATTTACATATAGATTACCTTCATTATTCTGTGGAGTTTAGTTCAGGTGACCATAGATTGAATTGTGAAATCAATTACTATGAAGGAGAGCAGTGATGTGACGGAAGGTTTTGATGGGGGCAATAAGTATGCATCCAATAAGTATTAATTCAGGCAGACTTACTTTTTGGGTAACCTTTCTGTTTCTGTTAAGTCCAGGCTCCATACTATATGAAGGAATATAAGTTAAAAAGATCGCAATATTGCTGGCTCTCCCTACCAACAGCTGCTCCATTCACATGCCTGGAATTCGCCCATTCGCAAGACTGCTTTGCGGGGATTCGAACCCAGGACCTTGCTTAAGGTGGTCTAGCCCCTTTACCGCTAGGCCAAGCTGTTGGTGGTTGCTGCAGAAGGTTTGAATGTAAAGAAGTGTGAAATCAGCTGGAAGATAAATTCGATTGTGTTGTTTACTTGTCTTATAGTCTTAAGCTTGAGATTTTTCTTCAACTGGGACGCATAAGAAGTGGGATATATATCTCTATGTTTGGAACAACAGATCACAGACGAAATAGTTGCAAGTTGAGTAAAGACAGGGTATAGAAGTGATCTAATAGTGGTTAACATCAGTAAATCATAATTATATATGCTAAAGCAACAATATGTACCAGAGCTTGCCTCGCCATGAAACACCACAACTCTCATAGACAATTTAACAAACATATTAGCTACAAGCTTATCTACATTAACTGGTCTACACTAACCAGAATCCAAACACCTAACTAATACCATAAACTCACATGAACAATTTAACAAACATCTTACCAGTAACATGCAATTAAAAAAAAAATCAGAAAATCAAAAAACAAAAATTAAGATACATGCAGTTACAAAACTAATCCAAATAATAAACCCACAATCCAAAATAGGAAAAAACTATGGGTTTTAAACCAATCAAATAACTGGTATAGGCTAGGGTTTCCCCAAATGGAGTAGGGGTTTCCACAACAAACCTAAAACTGGGGCTCAAAATACAAAACTAAACTCAAGAAAAATGAAAATCGAAAATTAAATCGAAGGTAACTCACGAGAATCAAATCGAAAGATATAACTAACAAATTTAATTTTGAAGCTAAAATCGTGGGTTACCTCAGATTTTAAGCTACACAAGTGAGATTAGAGCCGCGAATTTGAAGCTTATCGTCTGGAAAACGTCCTTCCGCCGGCAAATCGAGAGCCCTGCCGTTCTGTGCGTGTGAGTTTTGTGTGTGTTTGGTGTGCCACGGTTTTGTTTGTATTTGGTTTATATTTCTCAACCTATACTTTACTTTTACGAAAAGAGTTAATAACAATAAAAAAGTTAAGAAGCAATAAAAAAATTACGGGAGGGAAATATTTGTCAAACGAGCGCCAATAAATTTATCCACGCTTTTATTTTTTTAACATTTTGTTTGTAAGACTTTACACATAAGTGTTGTAATAGAAAATATTTATTATATACACTGCAACACTAAATGTTAAGTGTTGCAATAGACTACTAACTAATGCAACAATTAGCAGACAATGTTACAAAATGTATCGATTTTGCAACATCAAACTGTCAGTGTTGCGATAGATCAAATTTAGCACAAGCAAAGGCAACATTTTCGTAGCAACACTGATTATTTTGTTGCAATAGGTCATCTATGGTGTAGTGTAATCTCAAGAAGTAACGATGTCCGACCATTATCTCTCATTTCTTGGAGCCGTTGTTTAGAGATGTTAGCCAAACTTATTGCATTGATGATATTTTGGTCATTTCTTTGTAATGCTTGTGATAAATCATTTGCCAATCCTATTATCTTTTTCATTAAATACAAATTAAAAACAAACTTAAATGATTGTATCAAAGCAAGTAAAACATAAGCTTGAATAATGATTAGACTTACTAATGAAACATAATAAGAACCACATCGTGTATCACCAACTCGTAAAATGGAAGTTTCTTGATGTAAGCATATACCACTTTGAATGTCTCCATTTTATATTTCTTCAATAACTTTATTATATTATTTCTCATGAAGAAGATCTCTTACATGAAGCTCCCATAATACTTGACAAGTTAGAAACCACATTAAACAATAAGGCAACATGAGCATGATTCTTGGCCACAACAACTAATGCTAATTGTAATTGATGAGCAAAATAGTGAACATAATATGTGAAAGAGTTTTATTTCAATATTAGTGTCTTTAGGTTATTAAACTCACCGTACATATTGCTAGTTCTATCATAACGTTGGCCACATAGATGTGCTATAATTAAATTATGTTTGAAAAAATAATGTTGTTATGGCCAACTTAAGTGACAAAGCAGTAGTATCACTAACATGAGCAATACGAAGAAAACGCTTGATTGAACATCCTTTTGCATTTAATATAATTGCCATTTGTTCATTTACTGTGATATCTCGTGATTCATTAATCAAAATAAAAAAAATATTCATCACATAGATCATCTCTGATAACTTTAGTGGTTTTAATTATAGCAGCACACACAACATCTTTTTGAATTTCAGGATCAATAAGTTTAGAGTTATCCATAGCATTTTCAAGAACAAGTTTACTTATTTCTTCATTATGATTGGCAAAAAATCATAGAAGTTGTAGAAAATTACCTTGATTAATAGAGGGTTCTGACTTATCATTGCCTCAAATAATGTAAAAGAAATCGAATACGATCAATGGTTTCTGTTAATCGCATTCTGTATTCTTTTCGAGATTGAACTAAATGAGTGTTAAAAGCTACTTTAATATGTAGTTTGTGGTTCATTAAATTTTTGGCATTTTCTCCAAGCTTAATTGTGAGCACTATTGTGTCCGCCAACATGAATTTCAAATCTTTCCTTCTTTTTTCAGTTTGTAAACCCTTCAATGACAAAACAATCTCTATTTGCCTGTTCTCCAATTTTTGATCTATAAAGTTAACAACATAGGCAAACTCTAGCATCTGTGAATTTACTATATTCCAACCAAGTGTGAAACTCTTTAAACCAAGACGGAACAAGTTGAGGTGTTCCTCGTTGGTCTTTGACTTGACAATCATATCATCATCATCATAAATTTCCATGTTACGACCTTTTTTATTTTTAAAGATCTTATCCATTGCTCTTTGGATTGTTGCCCCCGTATTTATATGACCAAATGGCATTACAATGTACGTAAAAACTCATTTGTGCGTAATAAAAGCTGTTTTGGGTATTGCCTCTGTTGCCATTTTAATTTGATTATAGCCCGAAAAGGCATATAAGAAGGATAAAATTGAATGACCCGCCACTGCATCTATGAGCTGATCAATATTTAGCAACAGATAAAAATCTTTTTTACATGCTTTGTTGAGGTTTGTGTAATCAATGCACATCCTCCATTTACCGTTTTGCTTCTTTACCATAACAACATTGGCTACCCACTAAGGGAATTGATTTTCCTTTGTGAAACGAGCCTTTAACATTGGTGCTTTTTGTGGATCAATTCCCAAATGATGAACGGCTGTTGCTGTTGGGATACCTAGCATCTCTTCTGGCGACCATGCAAAAATATCCAAGTATTGCCTTTGTAAAGTACAAAGTTTATTTTTGTTATTTGCGTCCAACGCCTTAGCAATTTTGAACTTGTTATCTGGGAATTCCTCATTTACAATCACCTCTTCGATTTCACCTTCAGGATCTGTTTTGTTCTATGCTCACCTTCACCAAAGTTTTCTATATGTAAATGCACTGTGTTCACAATTGCTTCGCCTTTGCTCATAGCTTGGAGGGTCTTTAAATAGCATGACCTGGCAATCGACTAATCTCCTCTCATTTCTCCAATCCCAGTAAGTGTGGGAAACTTCATTTTTAGATGCGAGATGGAAGTTATTGACCCCAACTCCACTAATGTCGTTCTTCTCAATATAGCATTGTACATCGAAGGCAAATTAACAATGTAAAACATTAGTGTTTTGGTGACCTGATGTGGCAACGACCCAAATATTATTGGGAGTTCAATTGTCCCTACCGTGATGACCAGTTGCCCATTAAATCCACTTAAAGTCGCTTCGTGGCTTAAATTTGACTTGAACATAGTGAGGTCCATTCGTTCAAAAGCATGCAAATACAAAATATCCACCGAGCTTCCGTTATCCATAAAAATCTTTTAAACTTTGTTGCGACTAATGAAGGTCGTTATCACCAAGGCATCATGATGTGGCTCTATAAGGTCAGTATGGAAATCCTCACTAGGGGTGAGCTCGATTCGGTTTATGATATAAACCGTAACCAAATCGTATAATTCGGTTCGGTTTGGTTATTATCTAAAACTGTTACCAAATCGTTTCAAACGTTCTTTCGGTTCGATTAATGAGTTTACGATTTTTTTGGATTATTTTTGGTTTTTTTAAACTTTTTTTTAACATATCAGTGTTCAAATATTCTATATAATAATTTTTTTAATATAAACTTAGACACCTAAATTAATGTAATTAACATTAACAAAAAGTCAAAACACAAGATAAATAGATTTTAGAATTATAATAAAGTTCAAATTATCTAAAATCTCAGGCTCCAAAAATAATTTTACATCCCCAAAACAAAGATACTACTGAGTCGTATATAACATACTATCTCAAAAATCTTGGAACATAGATAATTTGTTTTCAAAACAATCACACATTTTCTTCAATCTTCAATCACAGACTCTTTCAAATACTTTGTCACTTTTCCTAGCTCATCTGTAAAATATGATATATGAAAAATTATTCAATATATAAATTTTGCAAATTATAAATTCTATAAATATCAGTACTCAAATTAGCACGAAAATTACAAGTAAAGACAAATGAATATATAATTTCATAAATTTATGTGTGTGTGTGTGTGTGTGTATGTGTGTGTGTGTGTGTCTCTAAAATAACAAATGAAAATAGACCTTTTTCGACTTCCTTGAGTTTTTGATTTAGCTCATCAGCAATAGTAAACGATGACTCTTTGTCAATTCATGTGCACCTTAACCAATCCTGAGCACAAATCAGTGCTTCTGCAGTCTTTGGAGTTAAAGAGCTCCTAAATGGATCAATTATTCGACCCCCAATACTAAATGCTGATTCCGAAGCGACAATGATGATAGGCATTCCCAAAATATTTTTTTATCAGTTGAGAAAGAACAAGAAATTGTGAGGAATTCGTTTTCCATCACAATAGAACATTAAATTCGTCATATTTTGGACCTCTTTCAACACCGTCTGACAAATATATACAATCTCTGATTTACTTTCTCTACTTTCTTCCGCTTCTAAATGCCTCCTGAATGTTTCTTCCAATTCCATATCATCGTCATCGTCTATGGACATATGAATACAACCAGAAGCACTTGAAGGACCTCTTTTAGTTCTATTATCACTACAAAAGTTATCATCAAATCTCATATACTCTTTATATTACAAATCAAAAGTTGTCTTCACCTTTTCTTTCATCAAAATCTGTTTCTCTCTTTCATCAGCATATATCTCCGCAAAATAGTATTTAAAATATTGAATTTTCTTGCGAGGATCCAAAAGAACAGCCACATACATGAGGAAATTAATATTATCAATATTGTCCCAATACTTATCATATTTCATTTTCATGTGTCTAGCCATATCACAGCCTCTGGAATCTCCACTTGAGCACAATTGACCAATTCCTCACAATTTAACAAGCTCGTTAAAAAATAAATTCGAGGTAAAGTATTTAGAGTCTGATTTTTTTTTTTGGGTATATAGAGCCTGAAATTTTTAAAGTTACTTTATAGAATATTTTTAAATATTCAAGTAAATATCTTCCATTTTTCTAATCCCTTTCAACTGGAGGTCCATTTATTATGTCTTTTTTTCTTTTTTCTTCGAGTATTAGTGGACACATCCTCATCATCTCCCCCAAAAAAGTACTCGACATATGAATTATCATCAGATTCGAGCCTTTGACATGCTTTTTCATACTTAATTGATGTCTCCAACATTATATATGACGAATTCCATCTTGTTTCAACATTAAGAGTAACTTTCTTATCATATTTAATCTTTTTTTTCTCAACACAATCTTGAAATTTTAGAAGTCTGGATGGTGATGAACGAACGTACCTAACAGCTTTACGAATTCTTACTACAGATTCATGTTGATCATCTAAACCATCCTTCACAACAAGGTTAATCACGTGAGCACAACACCTTAAATGCATTTAAGTACAATCTAAAATAGTAGCGGGTCTTTTAAGTTTTTTTTAAAAAAAAAACTAATAGCACCGTCGTTGGAAGAAACATTATCTACACTCACTGTAAAAACTTTGTCGATTCCCCATTTTGCTAAACATGCATAAACAAGCTTTCCTATTGTCTCTCCTTTGTGATTTGGTAGTTGGCTGAAGTTTTAATTTTTTTTTGTCAATCTCCAATGACGTCATCCACCCAATGTGCCGTAAGGCACATATAATTTATGTTCTAAACTGAAGACCAGGTATCGGTTGTGAGGGACACACGTTGATTCTTTAAAAGTTTCTTTAAATTTTTTGCTTCCTCGACATAAATGCTCAAACAATATTGAACAACTGTCCATCGGCTAGGGAGTTTAACCCTGTGATTTATTTCACAAACACATTCCATGAATCCTTCATCATCTACTATACTAAAGGGCCTATTATCTTTGATGTACATCCTAGCTAAGACCTTTCTACATCTTTCTTGATTGAAACTATGGGTCTCTAAGCTACGCACAACCATACTTCCTCCATCCGACATAGATGTATAAGGCAAAACATCTAAAGTCTTTTATTTTTTATTTATATTTTTGCCTTATAAATCAGAGATTTCCTACAAGAGGATGTCAAATGATGTACCAAAGCACTGGTTCCAATTTTTTTAACATAACATTTGATTAATTTTTTACAATAAGGACAATTTGCATCTTTCATATTTTCAACATACTTGAAATGTTCCCAAACCCATGATCTTATTTTTGAACTACAATCTTCAATAATAGTTTCTGGATTGTTTACCTCAGTAGTAACAGGTTGACCTTGAGGTTCAATAGGCTTCTCAATTCCAGCACTTTGAACTTGAGATTGAATTCCAGAAGATACCATCTATAAACAAAATATGAATGTTAAATTACAAATATAAGAAATTAATTGTATTCACTCATATTGGGGGTGAAAAGAGACAAAGATTATCCGAAAACTAGAAACTTAGAACACCCAAAATTTAAAACTTACCAATTTGACTAGTTAAACATCAATTTGTTAGGATTTTGAAATATTTTTAAAATAAAAAAAGATGTGAATTGATTTGGTAAAGACAAACAAATGAACAATAGTAGAAGGAGATGAATAATAGAAGAAGAAGCCAAGAGGGTAACAGATGGTGGGAAGTGGTAAGAGAAAGTGATGGATCTGATGACCTTTACTGTGAGGATTGAGAGATGAAAAAGGTAGTGCGGTGCGGTTGCTCTGTATAAACAATTAGGTTTATATGTTATTATTATAATATTTCATTTCATAAATTAAAAATAAAAATTAATGAATATATATATATATATATATATAATTAAAAGATAAATTATATATATATATATATAACCGGTTCGGTTATTTCAGTGTGGTTTTGACGGTAAAATCGAAACCAAAATTAAACTGTTATTTTGGTTTTTTTCGGTTACGGTTTTTTGATTTTTTGGTTTTTTTGGGTTACGGTTAAAATTGGTATGGTTTTTCGGTTTTTTTGGATTTTTTTATTTTGGTTTTATTTGCTCACCCCTAATCCTCACTTGAAAAAGTAATTACTGCATCAGAACGAGCCTTCTTCAGTGGATGTATATCAACAGTATAGACTTGCCTTGCATAAGTTTTCTTGCTATTCTTAGAAAATCCTCCAGATGCATGCCCCCCAAAAATTACATCAATATATTTATAATCGGGCTCAACATCGATTGCTGCAACTCGTTGTGGCTTATCCACGAATTGTTGTAATTCTTCGGCCTGTATTTTTCTTTCGATTAACTCTCTTAGTTGGTTGTAGCGTTCTATTTCATGACCATAATCTTTGTGATGCTCACAATATTTTGATGTATTTATCTTTCTGTCTGGATTCATTGGACGAGCCATTTGATAGGAGGGATCTTTTTGTAAATACTCGAGGATTCTCATACGAGTCGTATTCAATTTGGTATATTCATCATCAGTTTTAAATCTGGGCCTTTGTCTTTGATCTTAATTTTTCCACTCCTTACGCCCCTCTTCCTTTTGCCAATCACTTCTATCGTTCCTATTATCACTGGGTTGAGATGACGATCCTAACGGACGAGGTCTAATGCTTCATGCAGCTTCTTGGATGTTGAGACGATGCTCGATTATTTGAAAAATAGCTCTTAGAGAACGAGGTTGCTTCTCTAGATATTCTTCGACTATGAGACTGTGCCTAGCTGGATCAATGGCATGCCCAAGAGAATTGATGACGACATCCTCTACTAAATAGGGTATGTCCACACATTCTTTCCTGAAAGGAGCTACGTATTCCCTTAACGACTCGTTCTTTCTTTGTCTTATTTGCATTAATGCACACGACTCTTTTCCATCTTCCAAGTTAATGGACCATCTTAACTTGAATTGGTTGGTCATTGTTTGCCACGAGTCAATTGATCTTGGTGTGAGCTTCATGTACCATTTTCTTATAGTCCCTTGCAAACATGTTGGAAAGGAATGACATTTATGAATATCATTAATGCCCATAAAAATTCATCCGTCCATTAAACATTTCCAAATAATCCCCCGGATCAGTTGTTCCATTGAAGGGTTCGAGTTACGGGACCTTTAAACCGTGATTGATTGGGGCTTTTTGTATTACCTCGGTTAATGGCTCTCCTTCATGTAATTACATTCCCTTCTGTGATGCTACATACTACTTGACTACATTTAGTTTCTCTTTTAATTGAGAGATCTGAGATGATTCCGTCTTAGAGTGAGAGCTTCGCGATTGCTTAGCTTTTTTCTTTTTATTGGTCGTATTTTTTGCTCGTGAATTGGAACTATCAAAAGTTTGATATTTCGAACTTGTCTCTTTTATCTCTTGCAAACCCTTTAACTCGTCTTCCAATTTCTGTATTTGCTTTTGAGCTACAACTTTTGCTTCTAACATTTTTTTGTATACTTCAAGCTTACCTAACTCTTCCTCTACATTTTCGTCGAGTACCTTTTCAGGATTTTTTGAACTTGGCTTCTCGCTTCATCTTTTCCAGTATGAAACGAGCATCACTTTCTAGCAGATTTTTCTTTTGGAATCTGGGCATTTTATTTTGTTCTTCCAACACTATCGTCTCTCTTGTTCGCTTCTGCTTTGTTGGGTCTGTCTCAGTACCACCTCCAAAGTTCAAATGAGTAACAATTGACGTCCGCAGGGGTGTATAAAGTGCTTCTGTGTTAATGGGATTAGAAACGACCCTCTCCAGTTTTTATGCTAATGTTTGATTGGACTTGTTACTTCCTCCTACATAATTCAATCAATAAAATGACTTATTAGAAATTTTCACAGAGATTCAAGACCATCTTCTAGCGTCAAATGTTGAGTCCCTAGCTACGATAGCTCCCCAACCTTTGTTACCTGTTAAGATTCAACAAACGTCACTAAAGGGATTCCGGCTCTGGTGACGTTAAAACCTCTTCGGTGTGGGAATGAGATTACTTTTTTAGAGAGAGAAAGTATTTTGACAGAGTAATAATATGAGAGAAATAATGCGTACCTTTCCTTTTTTTGTGATGTGTATTTATAGTTTTGCTCCTAGGGTTTCAGCTGCCACGTGTCATGTTTTTATTCGTTTATCATGTAGCTAACTTTTTACCGGGCTTGGGCTTTTGGCTCTTTTTGAAGGCTTCTTTTCTTTTCCTTTTTTATGTTATTTCTTTTATTATGGCCTTAATTTGTTTATGACATTAAGGCCCAACAATATATAAGTAATATTTTAACATATGTAAACTAAAAAAAAATCATATATTAAGTATATATTTATAAAAATAAATATACCAATTAGTAATTCGATTAATCATTCTGAATATTTTCGATTAATCCGACTAATCATTATGCAGTCACCTAACTGAGTTAGACCAATTTCCGACTTTTACAACACCAATAATAACACTAAACATACTCAAAATTACAGCAAATATGCTATAAAGATCAAATAACAAAAATTGTTTCACCACTGTAACACCCCAATGTCCCACATCGTAACATATGAGAACTCTGTCTTAGTATAAGAGCCTAAAATAGACTACCAAGTGCACCTAATAAATCATGATTTTTTTGAGGGGCCTGTGGTGGGCTTGTGGACCTCAAGTTGGTGTGCGCTTGGGCCAGTAATTTTGGGTCGGGTCGTTTTATTTGGTATCAGAGCTGACTCTCGAAAGCTCGGATTGGGTTAATCCAGTCCGGTTGCCGGAGGTGGGGAAACGACGGTCTAATGACCCGGTAATCCCATAATGGCTAGAGAGGACCGATATGGGCCTTATGGGGGGCTATTTGTTCTATTCTGGCCTGACGAGGACGTCAGGAATTTAAGTGGGGGAGTTTGTAACACCCCAATGTCCCATATCGTAACATATGGGAACTCTGTCTTAGTATAAGAGCCTAAAATAGACTACCAAGTGCACCTAACAAATCATGATTTTTTTGAGGGGCCTGTGGTGGGCTTGTGGACCTCAAGTTGGTGTGCGCTTGGGCCAGTAATTTTGGGTCGGGTCGTTTCATTTGTAACACCCCAATGTCCCACATCGTAACATGTGGGAACTCTGTCTTAGTATAAACGCCTAAAATAGATTACCAAGTGCACCTAACAAATCATGATCTTTTGAGGGGCCTGTGGTGGGCTTGTGGACCTCAAG
>JAUEJK010412636.1:0-14536 GCA_032274865.1 Eryngium alpinum
TTTTATCTCTCACAATCAGTGGACAAGCACTATAGATAAAGTGTTTCATCTCTTGTCAACGTGTATAACCCAATTTTAATATTTTGTCAATGCCATAGTCCTTTGAGCATTAGGCACCATCTCCAGTACTCTAGATCCCCCTTATAATTTTCGAAAGGCCTCTGCACCAATCATATGATGGGTTGTATTGACCATCTGTGCTTTCCGTTGGGTTCTGACCATGAAACTGTTTTTCTTACAATGTCACTCACACGACTACTTCAAGCAGTTGACATCCATCCTTTAAATTCCACTACCTGTTCAAATTAATATTTCTTGATTCACCAATTCAAAGTGGTTGCAGGATTCTTATCTGTATCTGTTCCATTAGTCAGTGCTCTTTCGGAAATTTCCATCCAAATTGGCGATTGTAGTCTTTAATCGAGAAAAAATGAGACTGCTACCCCGAATGTATAAGGATCCCTTCTAGTCATCAATTTATACTGCCCTTTGATCCCAGATATGCCAAGTTAAGAGGCATCTCTTCTGTTCCATTTGCTGCATTTCCAAGAATCTCATTAGAGAACACTTTAATCTTCCAGATTTTTTGGTGCTTCTCAGATCATCATAAAGTTAATCGGCTTGATGCATTGATGTTCAGAAGTGAACATATCATCACAGTATCTTAACAAATACGTCTTCCTTCTTTCCTCTCTCTGACATGTATATGCTGTTATGTCACAATGTTAGTGTCCGCAGGTGCACTGACCAAGGTCGGCTAATTTTGCTGCAGCTTTACCTCTAAAACCTGGTATGTCAGCTTCTGGTTGTGGTTCAATAGAGCAGGCTATCAAAAAGTTTCTGAGGCTGCTTGAAATAGTCTCCTGCACACTCTATCCTTCACAACTGAGACATACACCACGTGTTCCTTTCTGCCTCTATTGCCCATTTGCCCGTCTACAAATTAAGAAAGTACTTTTCCCATTATCTGTGCCTGTTAAAACTTAAAAGTGCGCCTAAGGCGACCTTGAGACGCTTCAAGGACACCAGAGGTAAAGTTAATATCTGAAGCAACAAGAAAGCGTATGAGGCATTACGAGTTATAGTTACATTTTAGTTTTTTTGTAATTTTTACTTGTATTATTGATCAATTTGATTGATATTAATATGCTTCACTGATTATGGAGATAAGTATTAGTTAACTTGAGGTTCTAGTTACTTCCGATATTAAAGAATTATAATCATGTTTTAGTTTTTTTGTAATTTTTACTTTTATTATTGAAATTATGCTTTTAAGCGCATTATGTCATATGGACATTATCTAAAGGTATCTTATGTGAACTTAATTCGAAAGTATTTCATGTTAATTAGATTAAAAATTGTATAGAATTGTTTGCTTCGAGCTTCAGCTTTTAGAGACCTCATTTGTCTCGAACCATCTCAAGCCTTTTAAAACTAAGGTCCTGCCCCGCTTCTACTATTATCACATAGCTAGCTATTGTTGATAGAATTATCACTTCAAATTTGCATAAGTGTAATAGTATTGCTCCAGTGTTTTTCAAGCTGTTTAAGTGGTGAAAGACTGAATATCTTCCCGTGGTACCAAACCTCTAACTGAAAAGCTCCATTTAGGTTTGGCAAGTGTGGCTTTAACATTTATGCCAATTTCTTAGGAATTCCCTAAGACAAGTTACTGGTATTATCGTCATTTTCTTCCCTTCACTTCATACATTTTGACTTTGAGTTATGCCTCACAATCTGAGTCTTTTATGAAGAATGGAAGACAACTATTTGATTCTTCAGATGATTTTCACTCCTTAGGCGTAACTAGTTCTCCTTCTTGCTTTGTATACTGCATAACTCCATAATTACAAATTTATTTTTGTTATTATTTCCCTTTGATGCCCACTGTTTCATCCAGTCAGATTCTTAATTTCTCATCCAGTGGACTGATCTACCCCCCTCCAAGAATTGAGCTTTATGTTGAAGAAGTGAAATATAATTTGCTGATAAAAGAGATCTTCTTCAACCTATGCTTCATTAGTGATCAAATTTATTCGTCGTTTCGAATTGAATAGAGTGCTTCAGGAAAAAAATGGTCAGTGGAGTTCAAATCACAAATCAAACAAATTATCTACGAGTTTCTGAAAAATTGAGAATAGTGTTTTCGCACACAAAATAAACAACTAAACTAAAATCTCTGATATCACAAGTCAAAATGCTATAACATGTCATAACGGATTAAAAGTATTCAAGATTAGTTGGGTATTACTTGGAAGTACTACTTGTTTTTGTTGTACTATGCGAGTAAACTCTTTTGCAACTTGCAACAATTGTTTTGTATATGAAGATTTCTAGCTTTAACTGCAGAATAGTGTCATGATCAGAAGTTGAATTTTCTAACCCTCTGCTGAATCCATCGAAGTTCTGATACTTTTGAGTGATGCTTTTGGCGATTAAAATGAAACCCGAGAGTAATTACAGGCTTTGAGATCAATCTGTGCAGTGCCGTTCTGAAATTGGTGATTCGTCTTCGCCATGCAGCAATTTTAGAAATTGAACTTTGCGATTGAACGTGTCTGGTAAATCTCTTGGCACCACATTCCTAGGAGGGATCTCATCCTGTTATAGCGAGTTGATCACTGAAACTAGAAATCAGTAATAAGGAGTTAGGTAATGAAGTGAAAAAACTTGAGATGGAACAAATATTATCTCGGAGAGAACTAAGAGATCAAGACGAGAGAAGATTAAATGGAAAGCTGACTTTACCGATGTCTAAGCTTCTTCGTTGGTTGTTTTCTGTTGATTGGCGTGCTTTATACATGTAAACTGTAACATAGGTGAATAATTTTGATCATATGTTTTCTCCCGTGATAGAGAAGTCTATCTTCTACTCTCTCATGGTTCTAACAGAAATTTCCTCCAATTCTTACTTAATCTTGTAATATGTAATTACATAATCACTTTTGTAGTATCAATGCTTAATGATGGACAGAATTAGCTACTTGTCAACTACCCAGCGACAACTCCTATTTTCCTTTCATTTTGGTATTTCTGTATATGTTCCTGGATAACAGGTCTAAAGATTTCCATCATAACCTTCCAAGCTTAATATACACCTCACCTTAATAACCTTCTTACTAAGTCTTCTCGTTCTGTTTCAAGGATAGCTGCACTTTCAGTTTACTTCTATGATTATGGTAGAAAGCACATACTCAAAGGGATTAAAATCTTTGTTGGTCACTTGGTCTCACAAAATTAATAGCCTTTGGTCATGAAATTTATCCTCTCAACTTATTAGCTGATTATATATACATATATTGTAGGTAAAGTTCGAACAATTTATCTGACCTTCTCTTCACCAAATACGGGGATTACCTCATCAAATGCAATGAGGACCGACGAGTATGTCTCTATATAGAATTAACATCAAACGTCATTTGATATACTTAATTTTCAGAAAATATTTTATACTTCGTCTTGTTTTGCCGAAGCTTGTATCTAATTGCAAAAATCGTGTACTAAGCATTATTCTGCCTTTGCCTTTTTGAGTCCTCATTGTCTCAGACTCAGACTGCCTCATGCCTTTTTAAAAGGAATCTTGTGACTAGGTACCAGTTTAAGAGTATGTCTGTATATAAAATTAACGTAATGTTATTCGATATGCATAATTTTCATAAGTTATTTTGTTACTTCATCTTGTTTTGCTGAAAGTTGGTATAATGCATACTCCACTATTGTAAAATCAAGTACTTAGCAGTATTCTCCAGTATTCTCCCTTTGCCTTTTAAGAGCCTGTTTAACAGTTGAAATATGTGAATCAATTTCTCTGGTGATCCTAAAATGGTAGAAATTTCTAGCACTCCTGATGTGCTTTGGTGTTAAATCTGCAGTCTCCCCTTCAATCACATGAATACACTGATATCTCCAAAACTGATCCAGTGTTTCTACTTTCTACCTGCTTACACATGCAAAGCATCCAATCATAGCTCATCAGTTTGGTGGACTGACTAATCTCTCCTTATTAGTGATAATCTACAGATATAACTTTTCATTTTAACCAGACGCACAAGTAAAGAATATAGATTATAACCACATCAAGGTGGAAGCCTGTCATTGCCAAATTCTGACAGCTATGAATACTAGATTTCACAAATAAGGAGTCTGGGAGAAATAAGGGTGACAAAAGCAAAACTATTCTACGCGATGTTAGAAGTGACATCTCAATAAACAAGATAAGGTAGCTAGGAGGCCAGATAAGGTCAAGAGTCATATAAAGAAGTTGCTTACGACAAAGTCTTTTAGGTTTCAAGCAAACAGAAACTTTTTAAGGTAATGGTCAAAAAGACTTGATAGAACACATCTTTAAACTTGGATGTTATAGTTTAAAATGGTGGACCCTTTACGAATATGTTTGTCCTTTTCGTCTGCAGCATTTAATACATTTGAACTTTGAATAATGCATGCAATCTGAGCCTTTTTTGAAGAATGGAAGACCAACTATTCGATTCATCATCATCAGCTGATTTTACTCCTTAGGCTTAACGAGTTCTCCTGCCTGCTTTTAACACCCGGTCTCTGCATAGCGCCAAAAATGTTTCCAAGAGATATTTTTGTACTTATTTCCCTTTGGTCCTGTTCCCTACTTTAGATTTGGAAGAAAGAGAATAGGAAGAGACCGATTATTATGTGATGAATGAACCTACTGGGTAGTGTTTTTGGCTCTTTGCATGGGAAATATAAAATCTCAAAAAGTAAGATATAAATACTACAAATATGCTCAAATTTGTAAACAGATTAGTAGTATTCAAAATTAGTTGTGTACTGTTTTGGCCAATTATTATTGTTAAACTGGTGATAGTGTTAGAAATTAGAATCGAAGACTTAACACTTACTTCAACCTGATTTTGGAATATCATTGTGAAATCAGGACAATGAATTCTATCAATGAAATCATATTCGTTAGGAATTAGAATTGAACATTTGGACACATAATGAAAATAGTAAAAGAAGAGACTAGATGTTTTTATTGTCCGAGCAATTTATGAAAAATCATAATGGAGATCTTTAAATGGAGAGCGATAAATAAGGAATTACAATCAATCTAATTTGACAAGAATTACGCTGAACAAGAAATTTTGGAGTGATTCTGAATTAGAACTGGCTTATATACGACTTCTTGATTTTTTCTTGCAAAATTTGGTCATATTTGTGATAGTAAAATGTAGGATATGTGGAGTAAAATCTGTTGCGGCAGTTGCTTTGTTTTTTGAGATCTCTCGCTTTAACTGAAGAACAGAGTGCCATGATCAGAAGTTGAAAGTTCTGATCTGCTACTGAATGGGTTGAAGTTCTGATACTTCTAAGTGATGCTATCCATGATTCAGATAGAACCCCAAGAGTAATTACAGGCCTTGAGAGATATTTAGACAGTGCATTATGAAACTGGTGATTCTCATTTACCAGATCGACTTTCGTAACTGAACTTTGCTATCAAAGGTGTTTGGTAATTTGCTCGATGCCGTATTCCCAGGAGTTAGGTTCTGATGCTGAGAGACTGACTTAAATAATGAAAGTAGAAATCAGAAATAAGGAGATTCGATTTTTTTTGTTTGGGGTGGGGGGGGGGGGTAGGGAGGGAGATGTGCTCGATGCCGTAGTCCGAGGAGTCGGGATATGATGCTGAGAGACTGACTTAAATATATGAAACTAGAAAGATTTGCTTGATGCCGTATTCCCAGGAGTCAGGATATGATGCTGAGAGACTGACTTAAATATTGAAAGTAGAAATCAGAAATAAGGAGATTAGGTGGAGACAGAGAGTTCTAAGCCTCTTTTATTAGTTGTTTTCTCTTGGTTATTTAAAAATTAAAAGTGACCATTATACATGTAAACTGTAGCATGGGTGAATGATTATGATAACATGAGTTTATCCGGTTGTAGGTGAAGTCTATCTTCTACTCAACTTAATGATAGATTGCAGTACCCAACTCAATAACTTGCACCAATTAATTGGCTTCTAATTATAGTCTACACCTCACCTTTATAACCTCACCTCAGTAATTTGGTCTCACAAAATTAAAACATGATTTAATTTTAGTCACGAAAGTTATTCTCACATCTTATTAGCTAATTACATATTTATATATTATAATGTAGGTCAAGTCCGAGCAATTGACAGGCAGGGTGGTTGTTATATATTTTGCTTCAGTTTTGAGTATGAACCAGAATCACATAAAATCCTTGATGCAAGTATACATCGATTTATGGCCTGTAAATGGTTTTGAGGTTGTCTTTGTTGATGTTAATGATGATAGCTTCAGCGATGTAATATTGCCTGCTTTTTCTCATCAAGAACGGAAGAAGCATTATGAGGATGTACTTTCTTCCATGCCATGGACTGCCATTCCACTACCAGATATAACATCCAGGAAACAGCTGAAACAGAGATTTGGTCTCCCAGAAGTACTATATGTCAATTACTCTTTTGTCATTGATTCAACAGGCAAGCTATTGCAACATGGTGATCTTTCTGTTTTTCATAGATATGGCGCTGTGGGTTATCCCTTCAGCGATGAAAGGATAAATTATCTAAAATCTGAAGATGATCGAGTTGCTAGACAACCATCCTTGAAAGAACTATTGGCCTCCCCTCAGCGTGATTATCTCATCTCAAATAAAGGAGACAAGGTATGAGTTGTACACAATTGATGGCATTATGTAGTGATAATGACTTCTTAACTAATTTTTTGACTTCGTATTCTAAAATAAGCAATTTACTTACACGTGCTACTGCATTCGGATATTTATCTATGCATTCCTTTTATGTTGTGAAAGGTACCTATTCACACTCTTGAAGACAAGGTGGTAGCCCTTTATTTTTATGAAGAGGGTGTTACCAAAAAAAGCATCACACCAGAACTTAAGACAGTTTATGAGAAGTTGGCAGAGAATAATGAAAAATTCGAAGTTGTGCTCATTTACCTATATGACACATTATCCACTCACGAAATTACAAATGAAGACTCGTTCTGGCAAACGTTCAAGGATATGCCTTGGTTGGCACTCCCATTTAAGGACCCAAATTATAAGAAGTTGGAAAGAATTTTCTTCTATCCTTGGGATTCAGATTACCATGACTTTTCACTAATAATTATTGGGCCTCACATGGAATTCATTGAACCATTCGGTGTCCTCATCTTGCTGAGGTTCAAGATTCCAGCATTCCCATTTTCCCGTGAGAAAGTTGCGAAGTTGTTAACCGAAGAAGCAAAGGAACTTAAGTTAGAGATGCTATGGGATCCGCAGAGTGTCTTTGGTGATAAATATGGATTCCAGGTGAGTTTTAATGGCACTGAAGTGCATGTTTTAATTTCCTGCAGCTCTTTATTTCGAGTATAAAACAAATCATTTAACCATAAAGCTTGATTTAAGTTGCGAACTACAGTTCCTTACCCAAAATATCAAGTCTTTGTTGCACCTTTTCTCTGATTGGTGATTGCCAACTTCTCCTATACTTTACAGATTCCTTATTCTCAACTTGTTGGCAAGAGGGTGATAATTATTTTTGAGTGGTTTTATTCCCTAGAATGGGAAGTTTTATTCCTGGAGACCTTGGAAGAAAGATATATCGAGCTGAAGGGCACAGCTGATGAATTTGAAGTGATCCACATTGTCGAGGAAACTTTCGACAATGAAACCAAGGTATGTCATGTTGCGAATCTACCTTGGTTTGTGCAGCCTGCTGGTGCAGCTGAAGGATATGAATGCAATTTGTTTAATTTCTACAAGAAGTATGCTTGTTACAATGGAGGCTGTTCACTTGTTGCCTTTGATCGAGATGGAAGACTTGTGAGGAGGACAATCTATCCTACAGTCGAGGATTTGAATTTTCCTTTTCGTGCTGGTGGTTTGGAAGAGGAGGCGTTACCTCAGCTAATTGGAGCGTTCGAGTGGGATGGCTGGAATTACCACAAATCAGAAATATACTCGTACAAAAAAGATTCTGATCTGACGTGATTCTGCAGCCCACGCCATCTTTTATCTTGGAGAACTGAATAAATTTCAGTAGTTATGATATAAGTTTTAGTTTTATTGGTAATTATTTTTAGGAGTATAAGTTGCTTGTATTAATTTAAAATTTTGGTTCCTTGTAAGTTGTAACATTCTTTTTTATCTTATTTTTAGTAGTTTATAAAGTTTTCGTGCAGTGCAACTCTTACCGCAGTTGTTAGGCATCTCCAATAAGGCATAACAAAATTTGTTAAGAAGCCATTATCATTGCATACCTGAGTAATTTGATTCAGAATTGGATTCTGAATTTG
The DNA here is from genome assembly GCA_032274865.1 of Eryngium alpinum. Taxonomy (NCBI): domain Eukaryota; kingdom Viridiplantae; phylum Streptophyta; class Magnoliopsida; order Apiales; family Apiaceae; genus Eryngium; species Eryngium alpinum. The sequence goes on from JAUEJK010412636.1 coordinate 8,304, forward strand.
ATTCAGAATTGGATTCTGAATTTGATTCAGAATTCTACTTGGTAAGTCTTGATTGGACATATAAACAAGATCAGAATTTATTTAATATATATATAACTAATCAATATTTATCATGTGAAATTCGGGGAATTCTACTTAGTAAATCTTGATTGGACAGATAAATAAGATTAGAATATATTTAATATATATATATATATATAATTAATTAATCAATATTTATCATATGAAATTCGAGAATAAATTTGATATTCAAAACAAATTCAAAATTCAATTTTGATGCTTTAACATTTTTTGTACATATATAGTAGTATAATGGCATCAACTCTGTACGACTCATCCTTTTTTGTAGGAGTAGATACTCAGTGGTGGGAGGCAGCCCCCAACCATCCCACCCCAACACATGAATTAAATCCAACAAGTCCTCCTTTTACGTACCACCAGCACGAAATGAAAAATACAAATCCTCAACACGGATTATTTATTTTTATCACAACACTTCCATCTCTATCAAAAATATCCTAAATGTACCAAAGTATAATATCATTACCCTCAATACGGATTATTTGTTTTTATCATAACACTTCCATCTCTATCGAAAATATCCTAAATGTACCAAAATATAATATCATTACGTTACGTAGACTTGTCCCTTTTTTTTTAAGAGACGGTTTCGAACAAAATCATAATATCTATAAATAATTAAACTATAATATTTTTTACTAAAATATATTAATCATATTATTTTTTTCGAACAGCGATAAATTGATCAAAGGAAACTTAAGACAGAGAAAAGAAGAAGGAACAAACACCCCGAGGATACTACAAGCAACTAACCAACTAGCCATAAAAGAAAGACACATCAGCCCAAAATAACTATCAAATCATAAGCCCATCGATCCAATTCGTCCATTTCTCACATTTTGATTTACATGGGCAAGAAATGCATTTTAAATGGTATCGATGGGTAGGTTAATTTGATCCAAAGTCTCTAAATTATTATCAATTGTAGCCCATAAGTTATCAACTATAGTCTTTCTTCCTCAACTTGATTTTGGGCTTGGTTGAAATCTACTGCACCAATCACTCCCTGTCAGCCTTAAAAAAAAAAAATTATGCAATTTTCATTCCATTGTGTGCTCTGAGTTCTTTCGGAAAAGAAAGCAGACGAAGAGGGAGTAAAATTTACAACAATTTTTAGCAAAAATTTTTTTACAACAATTTCACTCCATTATTTACATTCCAAAAATGGGATGAAAGTGAAGGAAAGTGAGCTTGATGTTTTTAAAAATTATTAAATATTTACTATATTTCACTTGCTTTCGTTTTAACTCACTGGAATGCAAGATGTTCACTCTCTTGCTTCACAAACTCGGGAGTAAGGCAATGGAAGTTACTTCATCTCGTTACATTTACTTTCTTCTGCTTTCATTCGTTGAGCAAGGGGTTAACTTGTTAGTAAAAATATATAAATAAATAAATAATATATTATTTCCTCTATCCCTTTAAATTGTATATATTTGAAATGAGTGTTTGTGATAAATAATTTTATTTGGTTATAATATATATTTATATATAATTTTTTAGGCAATTGAAATAATAAAGTATACACTTTTATTTGATTTAATTTTTTAAAAAAATATTAAATATTAAATATATTTTATAAATAACTAATTTTTTATCATATTTTAAATATAAACGACTCAAATGAACGATGGTAATAATATCCATATGTTCAATATTTGTTCAATATTAGGGAGTTAGAAATAGTTTATCGGTAGAGAGTCGAGCTTTTTAGTTTAATAGTTATAAATTTAATTTATATATCTAATATTTATAAATAATTTCATAATTAATAAATAAATTAATAAATCTCTAAATTTATTAAATAATTAATAAATAAACAGTATCTATCAATTAATTAATTAATTATTAATAAATAAATTAATAACATCACCAATAGTTTTTGAATGATTAAATAATTAGTAAGTGAATAATATCAAATTATATGATAAAAATAAATTTTATAATACAATATATTTAATACGTTTAATTTATTTTATTTTATATTAAATATTAAGTTATAAAATAAATTAAACGTATTGAATATATTTTATTATAAAATTTATTTTTATCATATGATTTGATATTACTCACTTATTAATTATTTAATCATTTAAAAAATATTGATGATGTTATTAATTCATTTACTGATTATTAATTAATCGTTTAATGGATACTATTTATTTATTAATTATTTAATAAATATTAGAGATTTTATTAATTTATTTGTTAATTATTAAATTATATAAATAATATTGTTTTATTATAATTTAGTTATGTTTATGAAATATAAATAATATTATTTTATGATCATTTAGATTTATAATATAAATTTATAAGACGTCAGACTTAACTTAATTATTAGTAAAAATATATAAATAAATAAATAAATAATATATTACTCCATTCCTTTGTCCCTTTGAATTGTTTATATTTGAAATGAGTGTTTGAAATGAGTGTTTGTGATAAGTAACTTTAGGGATTATAATATATATTTATATTTTTAATTTTTTTCTAGATTAGATAAAATAATAAAGTTTATATAAATAATTTTATAATTTTAATTATGTTTATGAAATATAAATAATATTGTTTTATTATTATTTAGATTTATAATAAGTACATAGTTTTTTTTTATCAAAAATATAATATTTGAATATTATATTATATATAATTTATTTTTCTAAAAATATAAGTTAATTAAAAAGAAGAACTACAAATTTTAATGTTATGTTTACTTTTTAAATATAATATAGTTTACAATAAATTTGTAGAGCGAATTGAATATAAATTTATCAAAATTTTAAAATTTTGAGAGATTAAAAATAAAAGAAGAGAAATTATGTATAAAAGAGAAATATTTTGAATGATGATATGATTAAAATACATTTTAAATAAAATTTAAATAAAAAAATTAAAAGTATTAAAGAATAACTTTTATTAACCTCTACTTTTTTTTGTATAATTTCAAATAATTTTTTTAAAAAATTTTAACTGTAAATCTACAAAAAAAAATATGGTTTCAAATTTTTAAGAAACTACAACATCTCCATGTAAAACATAACTACTTCCTCTCACTAGAAATTTCTCACTTTTTTATAAGACCTAAAAGGGAAATATAATGCATCTATTTATATAAGAAATACTTAATAAAAATATATATTAAGCCATGTGTATAATATGTTCCATTTCTCGGGCTAATTTATCTCTTAATGTGGATCACAAGATAGTAACATCCAGCACATTTAGTTTTATTTCATCATTCAACAATATCATAAATTAATATTTTTATTTTTGAACCACTTAATTTTTTTAAATCACTTAAATTTTTTCGATGATTAATTTTCTTTTATCATTCAACAATATCACGAGCTATGTCTTTATATCTGGACCATTTAATTTTTTCTGATAATTTTATCCCAGTAATAATTTTTAACTTCCTTGTTCAAACTGTAAAATAAAAATATAAGACAACATATTTTTCATTGAAGATTTATTTCTCACTGAAACAAGTTTCACTTGTATCGATTGTGTCAGTGATTGTGTCAGTGATTTACCCACTGCGGGTATGTTTGAACAATTGAGAATTTTATATATGTTAATCTTTTTATAAATTAATTTATAAGTTGATTATTAATAAACACAAACACCCCCAATATTTTTGTAACATATAATCCTATTTGACTATACAATTAATTTAACATATTAAACTGCTCCTCGTCAAGTTTGACGAGAGTTCTCCTTGCTAGTGTATAGAATTAATATTATACATGTTTGGCTAGTCATTTGACTAATGCCGGAGATGCTCTAAACTGAAAAACGGCAATAAATACTTCAAACAAAACACAACCAAAATTTTAAGTTAAACCCAAAACTCAAGTTATATACTTTAAAATTATCTTAACACATGAATCATAACTAAAATGTAGGATTTCCTAAGATGGAAGTCATCTACCCATGGCTGTTCCTATACCTGTGAGTTGTGACCTTGTATGTTCGTCAGATGTTCCACTCGGGGTGATAAAGGCCTGCAGAGTCACGCCATGTCATAAGTCATAACTCTGTCGGTGTAAGTACATCCGGCCCGGAAGAAGGTTGTGCATGCTGCCCAGCGGTCCCACTCGAATGCCTCAACTAACTGAGATGTGGCCTCCTTTTCCAGACAACCAGCATAAAAAAGGAAATTTCGAACCCTCAACTGTAGGATATATTGTCCTTCTCACAAGTTTTCCATCTCTATCGAATGCAACAAGTGAATAACCTCCATTGTAGCAACCATATTTCTTGTAGGATTTGAACAAATTGCATTCATATCCCCATTTTTCACCAGCAGGCTGCACCAACCAAGGTAGATTGGCTATGTGGTGTTCCTTAGTTTCATAGCGCCATAGCGGCAAGATTCCTGGTCAATGCGGATCACTCCAAATTCATCAGCTTTCAGCTCGATACACCTTTCTTTTTCCTGGACAATGTGGATAACTTCAAATTCATCGGCTGTGCCCTTCAACTTGATATACCTTTCTTTCAAGGTCTCCAAGAATGAAGCTTCCCATTCGCGGGAATAAAAGCACTCAAAAATTATTATGACCCTCTTGCCAGCAAGTTGAGAATACTGAACCTATAAAGTGGAAGAGAAGTTAACAATCAGGGAGAATCTGGAAAAGATGCAACAAATTAGACTTGATAATGAAACATTCCGGTGTTTAAAGTAGAGGTCAGATGGCTAATTAGTCTAACGACAAATTTGTAGTTGGTCATTAAACTGCAATGCCTTCCAATAGAGTAACTAAACTAATTAAACATGAGATCTGGTAACTGAACGTAAAATAATTTTCGCATCTATTATTGGGTTGGCATTAGAAGGCTCTCCCCTTAATAAAGCCACATAAGCGTGCAACTTAGCTGCCACATAATAATATTAGTACATGGACTGGTTTACACTTTACAATAAACTGAACGGCTTACGGAAAAAACCACCCAAACCTATTTGCTACATTGCTTCATTTGCCTTCACAGAGATCAGAATTGTCGGTCACAGGGTCGTCTATTTTTTTGTATCCATTCATTTTTTAAATAAAATAAACCCACCAAATACTACCAAATCTTAATTTAATAAAGACATATGTATTACAGTACTCAGAAATAGTAAATACTAGGGGCTCGTTTGTTTAGTGGAATATGAACTGATATAAAAAATTAAAAGATTTGAAAACGAGATGATAGAAAATTAAGTTGTATTTTAATTTATTTTTTTTAAGACAAAGTTGTATTTTAATTAGTTATGTTTGATCAATACATAAGAAACCGTGTTCTTATGTTTAGATGAAATAAAAGAATGATAATATTAATATTCTATTTATCTTTTATATATGATTGTTATCATTTGTAAGTAATATCTTCGATTGTGTAAATCTAACTCACAGCGGCACTACTAACGTACGCCGTAACTTTTGCCCCCTTTTCCCCAACTACAGTCCACCCCATCCTATTGGAGCAACCCGAATCACAAATCTGATGCCGATCAAACACTCTATGTCAACACACTCATTAGCACCTATTCCGTAGTCTCCATTCAACCCGAATTCCATTGATTTATAGATTGATTTGTTATTTTTCAAAACATAGATAGTGGACAAAAGGAAGGTATGCGAATTTGGATTATTCGATGCCAATAAACAAGTGCTCGGCACCGGAAGTGGAGATACAGTTGCTGTCGGAGCCGCCAGTAAAATACAGGCGCATTGTGGGTCTGATTCAAGGTAAGGTTCAGCAGAGAATGAATTGAGGAGGAGGAGAATCGGTTTGGAAAATATTTTTACAAGCTATTGTTTGTTAGAACATTTTCCAAGAAAACCGTTTAGTTTTTAACTTCTTTTCCTGGGCCTGGAAATTACTTAGGCCCAATTATAAACAAACAGAAAGTTCTTTCTGGAGTATTACATTTTCCCTGAAGTCTGTTTTCCGCTGAACAAACAAGCTCTAAGAGAGAAAGAGGATATAGAAATATATATATATATATATATATATATATATATATATGTATATATATGAGTTGAGTTCATGGGGAAACCATTTATATGAGGAAACTGGGGAAACCAATAGAATTTTATTATATAATGGTATTTTGGTAATTAAAACGAAATTAAAAGGCATTAATATTTATTCAATGTTCA
>JAUEJK010412737.1:0-14535 GCA_032274865.1 Eryngium alpinum
TTATTTATACCCATGAATATCTTTATGGGTGGGTAAGAAATATCTTCATGGATTTGGGTATGGGTTTGAGAATATAACACCCGGAGGTACCCACCCGATTGCCATCCCTAATAAAAATGAGGCTAAAAAAAAAAAAAAAACTAAGTCTTTCAAGTCAAAATGGGAGCTCCCAATAAATCACCTCTTGAAAATGAGGCTCTCACTTTTAATCATCTTAAAAATGAGTCACATTACTTCACTATGAAAATGAGGTTCATGACCTTGTCAAAAAAAAAAAAAAACAACAACGAGGATCATCACTTTGCCTCATTATAATAATAAGGCTAAAAAAAACTAAGTCTTTCAGGTCATTTTTAAACTCAAAATGTGAGCTCACAATAATTCACCTCTTAAAAACGAGGTTCTCACTTTGAATCATCTTAAAATTGAGTCTCATTACTTTATTATGAAAACGAGGTTCATCACCTCATCAAAAAATGAGCAGCGTCACTTTACCTCATCATTAAAATGAGACTCCAAAAAACATATATACTAACTCTTTCAAGTCATTTTTATACGTAAAAAGCGAGCTCACAATAATTCACCTCTTAAAAACGAGGCTCTCATTTTAATTCATTATAAAAATGAGGTTCATCAGCTCATCATTAAATGAAGATTTTCATTTTAACTAATCATAAGGCTTCAAAGACTAAGTCTGTTAAGTCTTATAAGTTCAAATATTAGATTGGTGTTATCCACAAAATATCTTAAAACTTCACAATTATTTGTATGTGCATATATTTATATATGTCGAATTAAAATTCAGGTATCTCATATCCAAAATTACTACAAATTCAACATGTGTTCCGTTTTCTCACTTTTTCGCTATTTATAAAATTATTCATACATACTATGGGTCATTTGACCTAACAAATCATCAAAAATCACCAAAAAGGAAACAAAAAGACTTTAGAACAGGTATGCGCATATAGACTTGAATCAAGCGCACATATAAAGCATAATGGGTCATAAGACCCACATTTCCTGAACGATATTACGAGATTAATCCCATAAGACCCATATGAATTTTTATGACACATATTAAAAATAGACCAACTTTAAATAGCAAAAATTTGTTTATGAGTCAAGCATCTACAATAGGTCATATGACCCAATAAAATAAGCACACACGAGCTATAAGATCCATACATCAACTATCTAGTATGAGTCATAAGACCCATATCATTTACAAATTATAACAGGGGTCAAATTACTTATGGGATCATAGTCTCAAAATGACCCATAACTGAGCGCATACATAAACAAGACATACACACATACTAAAAACAACTTAGTAACAACACAATACAAACTATGAGTCATAAGACCCATAACTCATGGGTAACGTCCATGAAAATTTTGTCAATCACATATTTAATCTAAATGAGCAATAAGACCCATAATTCATACGCAAGCACTTTACTAGCAATTCAACTCATAAGATATAAAAAGCATTTCGCACCCAAACAATAACATGGCTAAAGGCTTGCAAATATAACACTCATAGGTCATAATACATAGACCCACAGAACATATCTCATGGGTCACAAGACCCACAAAGCATGTCTTATGACTCACAAAACCCACAAAACGTGTCTTATGAGTCGCAAGACCCATGAAGCATATACTTGCCTTATGAATCACAAGAACCACAAAACATTTGAGTCACAAGATAACTTGTCTAATATGTCTCACGGGTCATAAGACCTACAGAACTTATTCTTCAAAGAGATAAAGACATTAAACATATAAGCAAGTAAAAACGCACAATACAACGCATAATGGGTCACAAGACCCATATCTCAAACAATACTATAAAACGATAATCCTATAAGACCCATATTATATGACCAAAAATTCTACTAACACATTCAATTTTTAGAAATATACCAACCAGTAACAAGTCTTAAGCTTTATCAATATGTTTGTGATGAAAGCATCCAATATGGGTCATAAGACCCACCAACTAAACAGACATGATCTATAAGACCCATATAAAAATAAAGCAAAAAGGGCATACAAACGAGTATGTGATAATTCTCATTAACATACAATCGGCCATCATGAGTCATAAGACTCGCAAACTACGCACAAGATTATCATAGAACAATTCACAAGACCCATATGAGTCACAGGAGACGCAAAAACAATGACTCAAGGAAATATACTCATAACTCACTATCACAAATAAAAATCATAAAGCATATACAACTCATAATACATGCAATCAAGTCTACCAAGCATAAATACAACAAGACACAATACCAACTTTAAGACTCATACGAGCCACACAAGACACGCAAGTAGCGACTCTATTATCTATCAAATAAGAAACTATAAGTCATGAGATCCATAATAAGCCCAAAATTACTAAACATAAAATAATCAAACTTATATGAGTCCAATGACCCACATAAGATTCATACAATATAAAATAAACCACATCCATATACCAGCAAAGATACAATCACGAGTTGCAAAAACCAAGTTAACAAGTCTTAAAACATAATATAGAGAAATAGTCTCCAACCAACTACCACCTATTACACCAGAAATAAATTAACATCTTCAAGCAAAAATAAAAACAACACCTAGTCTTCGTTAGCACTCGGCATCTTTATCTCCTTCAACATTAACATTTTCATCTTCACCAGCATCAGCATTAACATCTTCATTGGTTTCTTCACCTCTCATATCGGCAGCCAATTCTAGCTTATAATCCTCCCAAGTCTTACCTTCCCCATGAAATCCTTCATCAGTAAACTTCTGATAACAAATGTTGTAAACCAGCTCCACACAACCATCACCCAACTTGTTAGCCTTAGTAAGAGACTCTTTAAGAGTAGCAATTTCCTTCTCACGATCACCAAGACTCGCCTTCAAAGAAGCAATTTCCTTATTCTTTGCTTTATTCTTTTCTTTCACATCATTTTTCAAACGAGTTATCTTACCCTCAAAATGAGTCTTATGAGACTCCAAAGAACCAGTCGAATCATTCTTCGAAATAGTCAGTTCCTCAACTTATTTTGCCAACAGTTCTTTTTCCTTCTCCCACTCCTTTTCTTTAGCCTTTAAAGCACCCAATTCATCTTCTAACTCCTCATTCCTTTTATGAGCTTCATCAAGACGAGCCTGCAGCCCATGACCAAAACCCCGACGCATACGAACATAGTTACTTATGAAACGACAAAAAAAAAAATCCGTGTCATATTCCAATTGCCCTGGAGTCTTGTTAATATAGTGAGGAGCATCAGTAAGCAATTCAAAGCCCTCAAACAATTGAGTAGGGCGAGTCCCAGCCCCAAATCAACAATCATGGGCACCAATTTTTATACTAGAGTCCAATGAACGAGTCAGAGTAGTAACGATTTTAACCCCTTTTGGATTACCAGGAGCACCACTCTCATCAGCTCCACGCTTAGCATAATTCACAATCTCCTTACCTTTGCTTGACTCATTACTTTGATGACTAACTGAACTAGTTCCATGCCCACTAGCATCAACAACAGACTGCTTACTTTTGATGACAGTGATCTGCTTATCATGACTCGCAGAGGCCGAGTTATCTTTATCTTGCCCTACAATAGCTGCATCCAAATCTCCTTTCACACTCTTGTCAATCTTACCAGAACCGACAATTGCTTGGTTAGACGAACCAGCCACTGCAACACAAACAATCACAACAACAAATGAGCGCAGTAACAAGATGCAAACAACGAGTCATATGACTACAAGAAAAACAAAATAACTTACACCCATGACGTCTTAAGAAACTATCATCTGAAAATTGTTGATGACGATAATGAGTCACAGCCCCATTCACAAGTCTTATATCCTCTTCAAGAATACTTTCCACGACCATTAAATGAAGCAAGAGTCTTATGAGGGATTAGTCTCCAATGCCCCAAAACAACAATTTTGGGCCCCGACATAAAAAGGTAATCCAACTTCCAAAATGGATTAGAGTTAGGCGCAGTTACAAGGCACTTACGACCATGACGAGCCGAAAAGAAATAGGTCTTGGTCGACTTCATCATGTTGACTCGATAAATACTAAAAAAACATGTCCACATGAGGGCTAATCTCTAAACTGTGACACCGAGCAATAAAGGCAAAGACATGAAGGTGACTGTTAGGTAGCACTTGTGACAAAGCAAAACCAAGTGTCTCAAAAAATGACACTATAAATGGGTGTAAAGGGAAACGCAAACCAAATTTCAAAACCTGCTCAGGAATCGACTGATACAAGTCATCACCATCTTCAAACACTGAATAAATACGATCTGTATCTCTAGCAAACCTCAAAGGATGAACTCTCCTACTAAGACCGTATCGATTATAGTAGTCATTCAGAAAATTCCTACCCTCTACTAAACGACTTGGCTCTTTAAGCTCTTCAACACCACCGAAACAAAAGTTCAAATAAAAATCCCTCAATAAAGGGTCTGAAAAAGGAGTTGAACGACGCAACTCTTAGCGAGCACGATCTAAAAGCGTATCATCAATGGTGGCATCTAGACTATCGTCACCCTCACTCACCTCTTTATCATTATTATGGGTCATTAAAGAGTGATTTACATCAACATGAGTATCTGAACTCGTTTCAATTGTATTAACGGGTCTAAAAACCCTAGAACTTACTAAATCTGTTTCCCCCAAATTAGACTCGCACACATTATCAATGTCTTTATCCCCCATGGATTTATCAACAACAATCAAAGAAAAGAATCAACAAAGAGAGAGAAGAAGAAAAAAAACGTACTTAGACCTAAACTTCCAAAGAAACGAACACTCAATCTAGTCGATTGTTGATTAAGAAATCGGCGATACTTTATCACTTCTCCAAAAACAGTAAAAACGCAGCAAGATGTCCACGAGTTGCTATCGTGGTCATAAAACCCGACCCGCTGTGTCTCGGACGAAGAAGATGAAGAAAGCTGAAATCTGGAGAATAATGAAAGAACATGAAAAGTAAAGTAAGTGGTGAATATATACTTTTATATATAAGTATACATATTCCCAAATCACAAGCAATTGAATTAACATCATCTCAGGTACAGTAAACGATACAAATTTAAAATTAATAAAGCAACTACACGAATTTCAAGAGGTTACTAACCTGACGTAAATATAACTCCCACAAGTACATATTATTTCATCCCTAATACCGGTCATGTCATTATAAGATACATAATACTTATCTCTTTCCGGTATTTATGCATCTCTTTTTAGGTTAAGTTTATTAACAGGCCCTAAAGAGCCTATTAATAAACTAGGGGGGCAAATGATAAGCCCAACTAAAGAATAAGTAATTATGATCCATTAATATATTAAGTGATTTATAAGTAAGAAGGTGACACGTGGCGTCAATACCCTAAATTGAAGCCTATAAATACCAATGGTATAGGAAGAAAAAAGGTACGTCATTTTCTATACTGAAACTCTGCCAAAATTTATTACTTTCTTCTCTCTCTAGCTTTTCCGGTATCTCATCATCACGCCGGAGTGGTTTCGGTGTCGTCCGGCACCGGAATCCTTTGAGTGACGTTTGTTGAGTTGTGCAGGTTTAAGACCCGCGAGGAGCTGAAGACCTGTGAACTCATCATGACTTTTATAAGTTCATGCATGGTAGTGTGTTAATAGTAGCTCAAAATTACGTAAAATGGTTCCTCTTCCCTTAAGGTTGTGAGAGGCCTTACTACCAGTATTCAGTGGCTTTGAGTATTTTGACCTGGCCTCTAAGGCTTGTGAGTGCCTTTAGTCAGAGGTGTCGAATCTCTGGTAAGGGAATAGTTGGTAGTACAGGGGGTTGGACAAGAAATACACATACACCTTGGAGTTGCCGTGGAGGTACTTAGGGCAACTCTGGCTTGTTAACTGTGTGTGAGATGTGTGAAACAACTCGCAGTGGTGATGATGGCTTATCTTCCTCTGAATTGTCAGGTGATCCCCCTCTTTGGAAGAATTACGCAATCGGAGAGTTCCAAGATTTCGCAGATGATTATATTGGGAACTGTAGAGTACTCTTGTAAATTTTTTCTTGTGCTCATTACAACGCTTTATAACGTAACATGGTGACCTAATAGAAGGTGTATATATGTCTATAAATAGGCCACGTAATATGATAACAGTGGTAAAAGTATTGTTCAATTGATATATCAACTGACGAAGGTGTTTAGTTTCTTATTTGTAACTGAACAGTTGTTGACATTTGTTCTTTTGATAAACTATTTGCTTCTGTCGATACTACTAAAACTGCAGCCCAATGTTTTAAGACAATCTAATGATGAACTAGAACCCAAAAATATTCAGAATGAAACGTTGTACTCAATAAATCAGAATATATACACCCACTCAACTTGTAATAGTAGTAGTCCCTAATGACCCAAGCAAGGGTTCCAAGCTTGTGTTATTGCTAATATTATACTGAAATTTCATCTGTAGTGCAAAAATTTTGCGTGAAGGTATTTCTGAATCATCATCAATAAACATAGAGCAGGTCTTCTGTCTTAAATTTACATTAGAGTTGTGTGATCTCATTAGCATATATGTCGGTCAAAACACGAAAACATTGGACCGAGTTTTGTGTTTCAAAGTTGAATTATGGTCAAGTGAAATTTTAATTTTTGATTAGCATATCAGTCAGTAAGAGAAAGAAGAGAAAAATAGAAAAACATATTGTACGCAAGTTAGTAATTAGGAAGAGGTACATTTATTCTCCCACATCACACCGACTCTGTCATCATGTAAAATTCAAGAGTTGTTCGAAGGTGGCCTCATAATATTTTCTCCTGATTTAACAACATCTGGCTACTGTCACTTTATAAAAATGGTCATGATCTTATAGTTGATGGGATCAGTGTGTTTTTAAATGAAATGTCAAAATATATTTAACTTGCCATAATAAACTGCAAAGTGTTCAGTTATTGACAGTTCTACTATGAATAAATAAATTGAAGCCGGATTTAAATATACAAATAAAGGTTTACATTGATGCTTTTATATATATATATATATATATATATATATATATATGGAAATATATTAATGAAATGGAAGGAAACTAGTTGAGTTAGGATATATGAAGAAACTAATAAGAAATATATGATCATGTAACATATTAAAAAATTGAGTAAACGTACATTCCCTGTCAGCTCTCTATTCGTTCCAGTCAGCTTTCTACTAGTTATAGTTAGCTACCTCCAGAACTGATTATTTAGTTGAAATTTAAAGGTGATAAGATAGAGATTAATTAGAAAAGTTCGAGATTGAAGGTGGTAGCATTTTAGTTTTAATACTTTATTCTTGAATTACTAATATAAAGTATACAGTTTATGTTTGATGTTAATATATTTCATTTAATCTATTATACAAACATTAAAATAATATTTTAACAATTGTTTTTAAATGTGAACACTTACAGTTTATATTTCTGTATTTTATTGTAAAATTATTAAAATAAAATAATATTTAGAAGAAGTTACTAATATAGAAATTAAAAATGTGAGAAAAGTCCTCTATATTTTATAATAAAATTATCATAATTAAAAAAATATATCATTGAAGAAATTATTAATATGAAAATGAAAAAAAAATTAAGTATAAATAAAAATAATTTTTATAATAAAATTATCAAAAAAAATAAATAATAATATCTTTAAAAATGTTATTAATACAGAAATGAAAACATTTTTCATTTCGACATACATGTGTGTATCTGACAGCCTTTTCTCGTTTGAGGTACAAGTACGGTGTGTTTTTATATTGGGTCAGACAAACTGATAGATGCAAAAATACCTAAGTATGATCAGATTTGTAAACACAACCAATATAGTTTTATTTTATTAATTTTTTATACATGTATATTTTTGGCATCCGACGCTAGCTATTGAATTCCTCAAAAGGTACAAAAAAAATCATAAATCAAAATGTAACAACTGCAAGCTCGATTGAATATATTTTTAAAGTAATGAATTTTACAATTAAAAAACATCTTGCAATGCAACTTGTTACCCGCTCTTTTTGTATTTCTACCTAAAATACATGAAATATAATTAAAGGAAGAAAATAAAATAATTATATGAGAGAAGAGATAAAAGAAAGGTATGGAAAAAAATTGTAAACTAAATTAGTTGTCAATTTAATGTACGAACCCTTTTAGGGCCTGCTATAAAACTGTTTAAATAATTATTCAATGAATTTTTGGGAAGGTAGAACATTGAATAAGTTGATGGAATCAGTGTATATTAAAAAGAAATGTCAAAATATATTTATTTAAGTTGTCACATTAATCAAACCGTAAAGTGTTTAGTTATTGATAGTTTTACTCTGAATCTCAGTCTTCCACACTAAGCTACCTTGTTCGAAAGTTCCGCGGGGTCTCTTACCACTAGTCTTCTTCGATTGAAAGGATTTATGGTACAAAAATATCGGGACGTCAGCTTTGAAAGAGGGAAGCCCAACAAATGTCGGATGCCTAGGGGTGTTCACGTTTTTTAGTGGGATCGTATCTTGCTGGATGGGATCGAGAGAAAGAACGGACGGGAGCAACAGTACTTCTCGACCGTGTCTCTCGGTGATAAATAAATTGAACCCAGACCATGTGTCGAAGGTTAGGTCCGTACAAGGTTACGTCCATGCCAAATTTAAAAAATCCACATCAGTTCAATACTTAACGTAATCTGGAAAAAAGTGACCGAATGGTTATTTTAAAACTGACCCATAATATTAGTGGCAATAATAAAATAATTGAGAGTTGGATGGTAACTTTCTAACAACCTCAAGAGTTGAGTCCTCAAGAGTTGAGTGACAAAAAAATCTATTTTCCCCACAAATATATAAAATACTTGGGGTGTTTGGCCATCAATTATTATAACTTATAAGTGGTTGGCTCTTAAAAAAGTACATATTTGTTACTTTTTTCCTCTTATAAATTTCAGCCACTTATGAGAGTGCTTAGCTCCACTTATATTTTAATTACTTATACGAGGAAGTTTGAAAAAAAAGCACTTATTATAATTATTTTTTTTTCACTTATAAGTTACAACCATTTATAAGGACTGCAGCCAAACAGCCAAAGTATGTAGAAAATATTTGCTTAATCAAGATGCAAACAGTGGCATAAAATATGAATTTAAAGATAGCATCAATTTTACATGGCTAAGAACATCAACAATGAGCTCGCAAAATATTTTGAATTTTTAACATCATAGGAGTTTGAATGTATGCCAAACAACAACTATAATTAGCGAAAACAGTGCTGAAATCATCCAAAAGTCTCCAAAAACTAGCCAAATGAAAAGACGTATCCTAAAACATGAACTTCGAAAGTTCCAAACTATATAATTATTCTAAATCCAATGCATATCAGACTGGAAAAAAATTATATTCTAATATATTTCAAGAAATAAAATTTCAATATACACAAATATTGAAGTGCAAAAAATATTAAAAGATATACTAGACAAATTTACAATACCAATAACCCCAAAAAAATACCATTAGCTAATACAATACTAAAAGATTTTAAACCACGATTATTTAACTAAAATATTAAAAGCTATATAAAATTTTAAACCACGATTATTTAACTCTTATCAACTAAATTTGTATAGAAAAATCAAATCGAATATAAAAGTGGCTAAATTTTGAGGGTAAAATGATACTTATACTCAGTTCTCTCCCAGTACGTAACTAAATATTCTACAATAAAATCTTAAAAATTAAATATATATTAATATTTATTATATAATTATTTAGATAATTAAAAATAAATTAATGTGATTAATAAAATGTAATATTATACAATTATATATACAGTAATATATCTATTTAAAATTTTAAATATATTTACGTAATTCAAAATAATATTTATGTACAAGATATATTCTTATTAATGAATTATAAATAAATAAATATAATTTTAAGTATTTACCGAAGAAAAACACCTAACTAGTAAAACAACGAAAAGAAAATATAACATAATACTCTCTCCTTCAAAATAATTGATTAGTATGGATACCAAGATATAATAAAAATACTATTTAATATTATTTTTTAAAATAAAAGTTCAATATCTAAGCTTTTATTTCCAAAATAAATTAAAGTAATATTTTTATTAAATAATGCAAACCAATTATTTTGAAATGGGAGTAGTTTTTTAGTCGATTAATTTTAGAAATATAAATACTGACAAGTCAAGGGATTAAAATATAATAGTTTATTGCATTAAATTTAATACTTTATAAAAGTTATTCACAATTTTATTTAATAAAATATTCATGTATTATTAAGTTACTAAGATAGCTGTTTATAAAATACCATACTAATACTATAATATTATTTAGAGACTAATTTTTGAACTTTTCATACTATGTTTTAGATTATTGAATAAAAATAATTACTTAAAAAATACTATGATCTGTGTAGTGCATACATAAGTGTTATACAAGTTATAACTTCTATAACGCTTATGAAAACACTATACAATTGCTTACTTGCATAGTGCTCTTGACAAAATTGTTATCTAAGTACTTTCTTTTGTTTTTGTTTTTATTTTTATTTTTTGTATATATAACTTACATAGTGTTTATACAAAAAAGAGCTATGTTGGTAGCTTATATACATTAATACATAGTGCTTTTAAAATAAGCTATGTTAGAAGTGTCTCCTAAGCATATCGAATAATATTAGAAGAATTGCCCAAGAGATTCTTGTTGTGACTTCGGGCAAAGTAGGAAGTCATAAAAAATCTTGGTGTTGGACTCAAGACGTTAAAGATAAGGTTAGAGCAAAGCATGTTTATTTTAAGGCGTTCATGGCGTGTCAGGATGAGAGTGAACGGGGAAGACTAGAGGAATTGTATAAGTTAGCACGCACAGTGGCAAAGACGGCTGTTTCGGGGCCAAAGATAAGGCTTATGAACATATGTACGAGCATTTGGATATTAAGGAAGGGGAGCATGAAATAGATAAACTCGAAAAGG
This sequence comes from Eryngium alpinum, assembly GCA_032274865.1. NCBI lineage: Eukaryota > Viridiplantae > Streptophyta > Magnoliopsida > Apiales > Apiaceae > Eryngium > Eryngium alpinum. The sequence continues at coordinate 11,024 of JAUEJK010412737.1, forward strand.
CTAGAGATCGGCGATGGAAAGACATAGGAAATGTCAAATATATTAAATATACGGATAATCGAGTGTTGGTGCATGATTCAGCGATCAGCGCTGATGGGGTTCATATTTTGAGAGGTTATTTAATGAGGAAAAAGGGAGGGATAATGTTTTGGCGGGAAAAGTACAGCAACATAGTTCTCATAATTGCGGTTCTAGGGAATTGGTTAGTACATCCGATGTGAGATGGACATTACATAAAATGGATAGAGGCAAAGCGGTTGGCCCTGATCAAATTGCTATTGAATTCGGACTATGTTTAAGGGAGGTAGGGGAACAATGGTTGATGTACCTTTTCAACATCATACTACAGACTATAAGGATGCCTGGGGAGTGGAGACTCAATGTAGTAGTGCCGCTTTATCAAAATAAAGGAGATGTATAGAGTTGCAGCAATTATCGTGGTATCAAGTTACTAAGGCATATGAAATTATGGGAGTGAGTTAATGAGATAAGGGTACGATGTAATGCTAATATCTCAGAGAACCAATCTGGGTTTTAACCAGGAAGATCAAAAGTCGAGGCAATTCACCTTCTTCGGTATCTCATTGAGAAGTATCGGGAATGTAAGAAAAATTTATATATAATATTTATAGATTTAGAGAAAGCCTATGATAGTGTTCCAATGACTGCAATAAGGGAGACTTTGAGAGTTAAAGGGATATCTTCAAGGTTCGAGGTTGTGCAGGATACGTATATGCGGTCTATGACGTGTATTAGAACTCTTGTTGGTGACACAGAATTTTTTCCAGTTGAAGTGGGGCTACATCAAGGATCTTCACTCAGTCCTTTTCTCATTGCGGTAGTTATGTACGTACTTTTCATCAGAATCAAGAACAGGCTCCAGGGTGTATGCTATTTGCTGATGATTTTGCTTTGTTGGCTAAGTTGAAAGGAGAAGTTATTTCAAGGTTAGATCAATGGAGAATAACTTTGGAAGCGCAAGGTTTACGTATTAGTCGATCTAAGACTCAATACCTACATTGTAACTTTAGTAAGAACGCAACTACAAATGATGATGCAGCCTACAGTGGAGATCAATGGGTGCCTGAAATGGATAATTTCGAGTATTTAGGCTCCATCATTCACAATGATGGAAGAACTAACGTTGAAATTACGCACCTTATTAAGGCGGGATGGCTGAACTGAACCGCTTCTACAGGGGTATTATGTGATAAGAAGGTCCCGCTAAAATTGAAAGATAAATTCTATAGAGTATCGGTTAGGCCAACTTTGATGTATGGGGCAGAATGTTCGGTAATCAAGAAAACACGGGAACAAAAATTGGAAGTGGCAGAGATAAGAATGTTGCGATAGACTGTGGCAGAACCATGTTGGATAAAATTCCTAATGAGTTATTTCGGGTTGTCCTCGATGTTGTGCCAATTTCAGTGAAAGTTAGGGAAAGTAGACTACGATGGTACGGACATATATGTAGAAAACAATCTACCGCTCATGTACGATGGATTGAAGGATTATCAATGTCAGGAGTTCCACGATGTAGCATGGCTCGAAGAACTTGGAAAGATCAGATAAAGTTAGATATAACAGCTTTAAACCTCCTGTCGGATATGACATTAGATAAGATGTCGTGGAGACATCGAATTCAAGTAGTAGATTTAAGTTAATACCTTCATTTTTCGAATAGGTGGCCCTTGACGACCATTGTTGGTATTGTATTCTATCTTTTATCATTTAAGTTTGTTAATATTTTCTATTAATTTATAAGTCGTGTCGAGCCGGGGGTCTTGTCGGAAACAGCAACAGTATTGTTTAGAATATGGGGAAGACTGTGTACATCTCACAGTCCCCATACCCGTAAAGGACTATACTGGGTACGTTTGGTTTGGTTTGATTTAGTTTATATATATATATATATATATATATATATGATTTTGAAACTATATTAATATATATACTGGTGTATGTTATGTTATATTATAAAAGTATTTATTATTGTACTAGTACATTTTTCGTGTGATGCATGGTATACTAGTAAATATTTTAAATGTATTATAAAATAATATATTTGAATTTCTACTTCTCGCTTCTTAAGAAATATCTAATTTATATTTTAAATTTTTTAAAAATAAAATATACATGAGAAAATGTGAGAACTTCAAATTTCTACTTTCTTATTCAATGGTTGTCCCATCATATATTTTTTAAAAATAAATCGTATGTAACATAATATTTAAATCCAATATTCCACTTCTTAATCTGTAATAGCTAATTGAACTATTTTTTAGTAAATAATCATAAATAAATAACATAATGTACGAAAATAAAATTTTATTTTGTTACCCAGTTATAGCTAATTTTTACTTCTATAAAGATTCCTATTATACTGAATAAATTCTAATATAACAATAACTTTTACATATGCATAATTATCAATTCGAATAAAATATATAAATATAGCTAAATTATAATTATAATAGATAAAATATGTTTATAATTCTTACTCTATTAGGTAAATCCTAATAATAATAAAAATATAATATTATTTATTTATTTTAAAATTATTATTATTAATGAAATACTAACACAATAATTCGTTATGTCTCTCCCTCTCACGCTCTCTCTCTATAATATATGTCAGTATATATTCTTAAAATCATACAAAGCACGGGCGACTTTATAATTTAATATATTATTATATAAATTATTTTTAAATATTATATTCTTACTAATATATTAAATGTAATGAATTAAACTAAAATTTTAATTATAAAATATAAATCGGACTTGTTATTATTTATCAATTATTTATTTATTTGATTTATTATTTTAAAAAATATAAAAAATTGATACAATATATAATGTATACAAATATTTATAAATATAAGAAAGATTTTATATTTATAGAAAATAAGTGAATTAAGATAAATAATTTAAATTTATTATTTTATTTTTATCTATATAATGTAGTTATATGTAAATACAATAAAGTGGTTAATTATAAGATATAAATTAAGAGAAACTTTGACTGGAATTATAGTTAAAAATATAACATTTATTTAATTAAGACTTAATAATACGATATAGAAGTGATAAAGAATTTTTAATTAAGTAAGATAGTTGTTTCTGAGTTGATTAGACTGATGTATTTAATATATATTTAATTAAGATTCAATAATAAGATAGAGAAGAGATAAATAATTTTTATTTAAAGTTAATTAGACCCAAAAATGGTGTATTAAAGGTGTTTCATTTATGTTAGGTTTATTACTAATGTTTGAGTTTTTATTTTGAAAGGAATCTTATTTAATAATTTTTAATAACAAATTATAATATGTAGATTAATAGAACGCTTTCTTAATTATTAGAATATTAATTTGTGTTTAATTTGAATTATTATTATTTAATATATATATATATATATATACATAATTTTACACAAAAAATTGTAAAACTAAAAAATCATGTAACATAAATTGACTAAACTATGCATGTGTAATTTTGACGACTGAGAA
>JAUEJK010412841.1:0-14532 GCA_032274865.1 Eryngium alpinum
GCAGACAGAAAAGGAAGAGAACTTGAAAGAGTGAATGCTGGGTAAAGCGAATGAATAGCAAAGTTTCAACGCCATTTCCTCCCGATTTGATCACCGACACATCCCCCTTTTTTACACAATTACACTCAACACTTCTCTCTACTCTACTCTTTACACCCCCTTTGCTTTCACTTTCTTTCTTGTATTTTTTTTTCCTTTTTTCCTTAGTTTTCAATTTCAGATCATATTAAAGAAAAAAAAATACTAGTACTCTGCTATTTTATTTTTTCACGTATTTTTAATTTAAAAAATAATTAAATTATATATAATAATTTTTATACTCTTAATTTTATATATAAATTTCAATATTAAGCGGAATCAATATTAACAAAATATAATTCTTAATATGACTTCATCTCTAAAATAATTAGGAGTATGGCGTCAGGAAGGCGAACAGGCGGAGGAATAGGCGATGGCGATGGAGAAACTTTTTTCAAATTTTAGTGGCCGAATTGGGACACCACCAAACAATTTCAGCTGCAAGATGATGACATGAAGAGAATTATTAACTGGTAATCAGGAAACTCGGATTACGGAAGAATATGAGGAAGAAGAACATTTGATCAGGTAGTTAAGGACGATTTAAATGGAAAGCAAGATGATAGAAATTCAATGGAAAACGAAGGATGGAAAGTAGTAGAAAGGAGGAGAAACAGCTGGAGGAAAGTCTCTCATATTTCTGAACAATATACATGACGACATAAGAGCATGTGACTTCTGGTTAATTCTAAAAGAGGTAGCTATAATCAAAGATATCATCCTTCCGAAAAGGAGGAATAAAAATAATAGTAGATATGGGTTTATCCAAGTCAGAAGTGAAATAGATAGGGATAAAACAATTAAGTGTTTAAATGGGATGGACTTAAAGGGGAAGAAACTATTGAACTCCTTTATAGCCGAACCATTAAAGGAAGTAAACAAAATAAAGGATGAGATGATTATGGAAGGTTTTACAGAAAGTAAAGTTTATATATTAGCAGATGGGAGATGTCTCATCAAAACAGGAGTTGATATGACTCTTAGGAATGCTTTGAGCTCTTTAAGTAAATGGTTTTGAAACTTGCAGAAATCCGAGCTAAAAACTTTAAGAGTGGATAGAATATGTTTGGTATAATGTAGAGGCCTGCCAACAGTATATTACAATGTGAAAAATCTCAATGCTATTTTCAAGCACATCGGTAGGGTGATTGATCATAATATGGAAGACATGTTGTCATATGGATTTAGAAATATTTTATGCAAGATAGCAACAAAGAGAACTGAAAAAATTGACTTAAGGTATAAGGCTAATCTATCAAAAGAAGAGATATGTATGGTGGAACTGTCAGAGATTCCAAAAGCATGGATTTTAAATTTGAATAAAGAAATTAGAATTGATGAAGGCATTTGGAATTCCGTAAAAGAAAGTCAATATGAGATTTTGGAAGATATAATTCCTAGTAAATCTGTAAGTAGACTTAATGAAACATCAAATGATGATACAGTGGTACCTGAATCTTCTGAACTAGGATATTCAGAATATGGGAATTGTTCACCTTATGTAGGGGATAAGGAAAAGGTGAGTAGATCACCATCTAGTACAATACCTTTGATACAGGATTCTCATCAACTTACTCTAAAAGGTATGTTGTTACAAAAGAAGGAAAAATGGCTCAACATCAAGGATGCCTGCTATAACAGTCAGATATCTAATGAGGAATGGATTGAATTATCTTCTGAAGTAGAAGAGGATCTGTGTGGATTACTTAATAAATTCAAGCTAAAAGCTAGGGAAAGACCAATGAAGAGAAAGTGTGGTCTAAAGAATCCCTTCAACTTGAAGTTGCAAGGGAAGAAAAGGGCAATGAGCATGTAAGTAGAGTTGTAATTTCTGATGACAAAAAGGGTTTGGCCAAATTGGGAGAAATACTAGGTCTGGAAATCACAAACAAGAGTCTCCTTCTAGACTCTTAAGTATTTGTGTTTTTCTAAAGGATATAATGACAGTTTCAATGATATCTATCTTAACTTGGAATGTGAGAGATTTGGGATCTGATCACAGCAAGAATATTCTTCAAGAGGTAATCATGAAAAATAAGCATGTAATCTATTGTAGACATGAGACAAAAAATAAAGGTTGGAATGCAAGTCTAAATAACTGGTTGTGGAAATCCAACTTAAACAATTGAATTCATGTAAATGCATTAGCTATGTCTGGAGAAATCTTAACATCTTGGAATTCAAGTGATCTACTACTTGTTCAAACTAAGGAATGTCAGTACTGGATTGGATGTGTTTTTGAAGTTCCAAGCTCTAAGAAAAAGTTTGCCTGCTTCAACGTCTATGCACCCCACCTAGCTAAGGATAAAGTCACTTTCTTTGAAACTCTGTCTGAGTAGGTAAGGATCTGGAAGAATTTACCTTTATGTCTGGTGGGAGATTGGAATTGCATCGAAAAATGAATGAATGTTACAACTGCAATCATTCAAGAAGGAACACAGCTTTAGTCAATTCTTTTATCAACAATCTGGGGCTATTGGAAGCTTCTATTCCTAATAGAAATTTTACTTGGTATGGCCAGGACACAAGAAGAGTAAATTGGATAGAATTTTATTTAATATCCAATGGTCTAAAGATGTTATGTAATTTTGCATAAGCCTAAGTAAAAGATATTCAGATCACAAAGGTATCATTTTGAAAGCAAGAACTCTGAATTGGGGACCAAAACCAATTAAGTTCTTTGACCACTGGCTAGATAATCTAGAAGTCAGAGATATAGTTAAGGAATTTTGGCAGTCAGAACTTTTCAGGAAGGAAAAGGAGTTCAACTTCAATGTTGCTTTTAGAAAGTTAAGGGGGAAGATTAATCATTGGAATAAGAATATCAATAGAAATGTATTCAATAAGATCAAATAGATGGAAGAGGAAATGGACCAAGCAAGAAAGGATAATAATGCTGATATGATAGAAGAGATTGAGAAAAGGAAACTGTACAATGAGAGGGATAATATGATGGGAAGGAAAGCAAACATACAATGGTCAATCCAAGGGGATAGAAATTCAAAGTTTTTTCACAAAGTAGTTAAGAAAAAGTGGAATAAGTCAAACATACTATACATTTGTATGGAAGGAACTCAACCGACTGATCCCACAAGAATAAAGGAAAACTTTCTAAGTCATTTTACCAGCTTCTTCAGTAGTAAAAAGGATTTAATTTGGTTTAAAGTAGGAAGCTTAGAACTTCATAAACTTTCTGATGAAGAGGCTGTAAATTTAGAGAAATAAATAAACTTGGAAGAAGTTGAGAGTGCCATAATGGAATGCAATCAAGGTAAAGCCCCACGTCCTTATGGTATAAATTTCAAAGTCTTTAGATTTTGTTGAAACTTTTTTAAGGAGGAATTCTGGGAATTTGTTAAAAATTTCTTTGAATCAAGCAATCTCCCGAAAGGCTGCAATTCAACCTTCATTGTATTAATTCCAAAAAAGTTGAATGCCATGTCAATAGGTGAGTTCAGACCTATAAGGCTGTTAAACTCCTCTTATAAGGTGATCTCCAAAATTTTGGCTAATAGACTAAAGACTGTATTGGGAAAGTTGATTTGACAATATTTTGATAGCAATTAAAGTTATCTCATGGTTAAAAAGGAACAAAAGGAAGGGTCTGTTGTTGAAACTGGATTTTCAAAAAGCATTCGATTCTGTTGATTGGAATTTCCTACTTGAAACCTTAAAAAAGATTAACTTAAAGAATAAATGGATTGGATGGATTGAAGAATATATTTCTTCAGCAAAGATATCAATTCTGATCAATGGCTCTCCTACTAAGGAATTCTTTCCTGAAAGAGGTTTGAGACAAGGTGATCATATATCACCTCTTCTATTTAATTTAGTGGCTCAAGTCTTCAACAAATTCATTAAGAAAGCAGTGAAAGAACATATATTTAGAGGTATGCGTATATGAAAGGAAAATGTAGAACTATCTATCCTAGAGTTTGCAGATGATTCTCTCATATTCTTGAGGCTCGTGATGAATCAGTCATTGGCATTAAGAAAACTCTTGAATGTTTTTAGCATACTTCTGGATTAATGACTAATTTTGATAAGAGTTCTCTGTACTCCTTTGGAGTGGAATAAGAGATGGCTTATAAATGATAAGAAATGTTGAAATGTTCAAAAGGAGTATGCCCTATGAACTATTTGGGTTTCAATATTGGTTCCTTAAGCAAAAAGAAAGCATTTTGAAAATCCTTGGTTGACAAATTCAAGAGGAAAATAAGTAACTGAAATAAAGAAAATTTGTCTATGGTTGGTAGGTCCATTCTAATTCAATCCACTTTGAACAGTTTGCTTATCCATTGGATGAACCTGGCAATAGTTCCTAAGGCAGTGTTGAAGGAGATATATAAGTTTATGAGGAACTCTTTGTGGAATCATGAAGAGAATGTTAGAAAACTACATCTGATTGCTTGGGACAAGGTTTGCAGGGCAAAGTCTTCAGGTGGCTTGGGTTTAGGGTTACTGGAAACAAGAAACATTGCTCTACTTTCTAAATGGACCTATAGGTGGAATTGTAATAAGTAATCTCTTTAGAGGATGATGATTACTGTAGCTAACAAGAGATCAGTTGAGAATAAAGTAGAGTTGTGGAACATGTATGCTAAATCCTCCAACTCTTTGAAAGCCATTTTCTACCCTCACAGGCTTCAAAGCATTGACCCTCTTATTAGATTTGACAAATTCAAATGGATCATTGGGAATGACAGAAATATATCATTTTGGGAAGACTGGTGGTCAGAATGGGGTATACTTAATTTAAGATTCAAAAAACTATTTCTTCTAACTACCATTAAAGGCATCAATCTCAGAGATGCTATATGCATGATCAAGGAAAAGGATACACAGAGGTCAAATCTTTGGGTTAGACAGCCACATGATCAAGATTTAAAAGAATGGAAAGATTTGGAATGGAGTATTGAGAGGATTAAATTCTCTGATCAGGAAGACACTCTTATATGGTCTTGCTCAAACAAGTTATTGAATACAGGTTATGTGTACAGGGCAATAGAAGCTCCTCAGATTGAGAAAAAATGATTAACTATTTGGGGTTTTAACTGTATACCTAATGTTAGATTCTTCTCAACTAAAACTCTTCTAAAGAGAAGAAGTATTGCATTAAGGGATGGATACTTGTGTGGTTGGTGCAATAATATTGAAGAGGATATCAAGCACATTTTTTTATTGCACATTGGCTTCATGGTTTAAGAAACCTGCATCTTCTTGGTGGGGTATTAAAAACTTAACCTGGAATACTAACTCCCCTCCACCATGGGGCTGGCTGAATGCAGTGAACCTTAAATGGTCTAAGAGATCATGGAATTTATTCACTGCAGCTGCATTATGGACTATCTGGCTAGAAAGGAATGAATGCACTTTCGAAAACAAAAAGATTTCGAATTCAGAATTTGATAATCTTATCAATGAGAGGATTTGTGGATGGTCAGAAACAATTGGAATCTTACCAGAGGAAGAAAGGGATGAATGGAAAGCTAATCCTAAGAAATGGTATCTTTCGAAGGATAAGAAAGAAAGAATAGCATCAAAATTATACATTGAAAAAGCAGTGGGCTGGTCTGTCTTTGTGGATGCTGCATGGAATCCTTCTCCTCCTAATCCTTCCCATGCAGCAATAAGAGGGCTAATAAAAAATGAAGATAAAGAGGTGATCTTCATATTCTCTGGTCCTATAGAAGCAAACAATGATGTAATGGCTGAAGAACATGCCATGAAATTTATACTGAGGTAGTGTTTGGAAACTTGGAATTGATTTGAAATGAAAGAATACAATTCTAAAAATTTAAATTCTAGAATTGAATTCCAAATTTCATGTTTAGAAAATAATAGAATTTTAAATTTTGGAATTGAATTCCAAATTTCATGTTTGGGAAATACTAAAATTTAAATTTTGAATTTTAAATTATAAATTAAAAATTATTAAAAAAATATCATTTTTAATTTTAAATTTTAAGATATATTATTTTAAAAATAGTTAAATTTAAGATTTTACATTCATTAATTTTAAAATTAATTTTATAATATTTATTTTATTTTATAAATAATTTAACTATAAATTCTTAAAAAATAAACTCAATATTAATAATTTAAAAAATAATTAAAATAAAATTATATCTTTTTTTGTAGTAAACTATAAATAATTATACTACTTTTGTTTCATAACAATGCAATTTAATATATAACTATATTGATACATCAATATAATTGAGCTCTAAAAAATTAGTCTTACGAGATTAACTACCAAAACATAAAAAATTTAACAAGTACTAGTTATCCAAAAGTAAACAACCTTAAAAGAGCACAAACTTCAAAAGACACTAATAACAACTCTTTTTTCATATATTAATCTTCTAGTTAGCAAATTGTAGTGTTATAGTTAGCTCATTCTAGTGTTATAGCGTTCATAGCAGCCTTGCACTCTCGCTTCTTTATATCGCATGCCTTGTGAGCTTCGGCAACTGCTACATCTACATCTGAAAGACATAAAAGTGGAGATTGAGAATGAATGAAAATTATTCCTTACAACAATGGGAACCAAACTTAGTAACAGAACGAGTAAAGCAAGTGTAAAGGCTAGTCCTTAAACACACAATATTATCGATAAAATAGAACATACAACAAGAATATTACGAGTACAAAAAAACGAACAGACCCATAGGTCTCACTGCAGTTACTTACTGCAATATGTGTTTCATATTCTTAATTTGCACCACTACATGTGACTGTTTAAAAGTCCGACAACTTTAATTTGCAATCTTACATGGCCACTAGCATGAGGCGGTTCCGACATGAGGATATTTACTAACCCTCTTATAAGAGAATATGGCTTATAATATAATTATGACAAAAGCTCCGCCAAAAACGCTGGCTGACATCTAAGGTTATGGCTAACCCTTATGGTTGCGCACCTACGACGATATCTCTCTCAAAACACCTGGACTCTCACATTTCACATACTGTACAGATGCTTAAAAGTCATAAGCCAAGATTATAAGAGCATATTGATAGAGCAAAAATCTTCGTGGTCACTTATCACCATTCGCGAAGTTGTACTCATCTTATTATCTTACTCACAATCCATTAAAGGATTAATAATATTTCTAGTGTTTTTTCTCTTCTAACTAGTCGATCCATCGACCACGTCCATGGAGAAAGAGCACTCATACGGAAAAATCATTTAACTTGTAAGTTGTACCTTTTCCCAAAATCACTAAACCACAAACTACCTGCTGACTGATGCGTTCTGGACTTTGCTAAACTTTCTGGGTGTAAATAATGAGAAACAAGAATTTATTGCTTCAGAAAATGGAACAGGACAACTGCTTTACATTGTTTTCTAATCCTAGGAAAATGCTTTACATTACAAGAATATGGGAAATTTACTGGCATGTGCACTCTGGTTAATTCTTTAATTACTTGGGATAACTTTATATAGGTATAAAAGCTATTATTGTTCCCTAGCAACAGTCGACACTAGTAAAAACAATAAAGTAATTCAATATAAATGCATTCTGGCCTTTTACAAGATGATTGTTAATATAAATGCATGCTTCTGGGATAGCTATATATAGGTATAGAAGCTTAATGACACTGAGGATACAGAAACCAAGGCATCTTATGTTGTATCACAGTATGATATGGCAACACAGATGAGTCCCGAGGGCAGTCAAAAAGGAAGGTTAGCATTCCTCATGCTCCTCTCTCGGCCCCATTTACCGAGGATCCTGATCCACGTAGCAACTATTCTATGAATTTTGAAGTCAGAGATGTGCAAGTAGACAAGGGAGCAACTGTTACCAGGGGAATCGGAGTGAGAATGACGCATAAAAGTATGTTCAATCTACCATGACTTGACTATTTTGTTATGTAATGCAGAATAATGATGCCACTTATACTCTATACCATACATATTCACTGCATAATCATAGACAAGAACATAAAATTTTGCATGTTATACTAAGATCAGTATAGTATGGTGGGGATTTTGGGGGGAGGGGGTTAAAAATATTTTACTGTATATTAGGAGGTCAGGAACGCATAAGCTCAACCAGAAAAAGGTCCAATTTGCTTTCATGTTTCTCTGATTTCTGTTCCCTGCTTTCATGGGTCTTCTACTTCTATAACTAGAGAACCTAGAGTAAAGAATAATTTTGCTGAGTCTTTGACAATATAAGGAAAATGATTGTTAAATCAAAGATGAAGTATTAAAGTTCAACATCTAAGGCTAACTGGATCAACTTTAAGCATTTTCATATAATATTAAAAATTAAAAGCAGAAAAAAATAATGTATAATGCTGAATGTTACCATCTGCATAGAGACGAGGAAGGGCATTGTAAACTACTCTATAATTGGCATTGTCAGTATGTAAAATAATGTATGGCATTTACAAGAGTCAGTCATAAAATTTCCTGGAGCGAAATCTTGATCGGAGAGATTGTCTGATATGGGTAGAAATTTGAACTCATGATGGTTAGATGGATAAGGAGAATTGAAGACGGTGTGTGCATGGGTTCTAACATATATATTTATAAAGGTTCCCATAGCAGGGGTTCTAGCAATAGAAGTTCATGGTGCAGCTTTTACAAAACAAGTTGTATACATACGACAAAAGGTCCAACAAGAATCAAAAGATTTCAAACCAGCTTATCTCTTGTCTAGGACCAAATAAACTGCATACAAAACAATGATACACTGCCACGCCAAAAGGGTACATCTAACAAATTAGCAGATGATCCAGAAAGACATACTCCTCAGTTGGAGTGTTCTATTATTTGTGTGCCTAAACGATCTTATAATTCATTATTTAAGTAGAAATTTATGACTCGCAGATACGTGCATATGTATGCTTGCGTAAACTGGTAGGTGGTAAGCAATTTCACTTTGTTCAACAATGGCATACTCAAGTGGATATTATCCCTCACATAAACGACATTGGACAAATCCAAAACTGGAAACCTCACAGTTCGTTTCACTAATTACATGTTTTATTCATGTGCATCTTTTGTAAATGGATAGAGTTCGAACCAAATTTTAATGAGAGTAGTATATATCATTTACCTTCAAGTCTAAACGTCTTATATAATTACAACCAATAAGGTATGTCTGAGCACGGTTGCCCAAGTCAAGCACTATTATGTAGCGAAAACTAGAAAAGTACTTCATCCTGATTTTTGTTTGAACATTATTTATAGCCAGCGAAGCTCGAACTCGAAAATTTTCATTCAGACTAAGCTTGAGCTAGCCTATGCAGTTCAAGATAAGCTTGGTAGAATAGAGTTTGGCACAATTTCTGGCTCATGGGAAGCCCTACTTTTAGTGCAGTTCATTTACGATTATCCATATACTGCAGTTCATTACTTTTGCACTTTCCTCACAAAGATAAAACATAAATCAAAAGAGGAAGAAACATAATGCAATTAGAGAAAAAAATAGGAAAATGAATATAAAAGATACCAGAACTTATAAGAGAGGCAACACTTGAAGAAACTTGAAGAATTTTAGCACAAAATTGGGGTCTCAAAACACAGAATTGGCATCTTAAAACATCAAAATTGGAGCATCAAGTCTTCATCGAATTAGAAAAAGCAAATAGATATAAAATCACAACAAACAAATCAAACAAAAACACAAACCTAATTCAACACAGTTTCAAATTTAGGTTTAGAAGATTGGGCCAAATCCAATTCCCAATATTTGTGATACCCAAACAAGGGAATAATGCCAATTTCAGGAATTCAAATCAATTCCCAGTATCCAAACAGGCCATGAAGGAAATTGTGTTGAAAGGCCTTAAAAAACAAAATTTTAACTTCTTTTCAGACTCCAGGTCCATAATTGCTTCATCAAAAAAGGCCCAAAATCCTTTTCATTTGGCTATGAGCTCTCTTTGCAAGCAAGTAAAATAAATCACTCAAGCCCATATTTATTCATTTAAGTACATATCAAGACTTGCAAATTCTGAAGCCCATTACTTGGCCCAGCAAGGATTACAAAGACAATGTATGCTATATGGGTGGTGTTAGTGTTATTAGATGCATTGGAAATATAAGAAAACAAAGGGTCATGACGTATGCTTTTAATTTAAAGAGGGAAGAGATCTTTTGCGTTTTCATTTTCCAAGGACGCCTAAATGCATGCTTGCTCACTAGCAATTATTACCTATTAAGAGAGAGAGATTATGAGAGATTATATGTAGGGGTTTTATCTTCTACTCTTATTTCAAATATCTCTGTAAAAAGCTAAGAGATGCGCCTCTTCACTTTCCTCTGGTAAAACTGGGTTCATATGCATGGAAGAAACTTGCTTTCGGTTTCCTAAAAATTAATATAGATGGAGCTTTTGTCCCTCTAAATGGAGTAGGACCTCCGAATGGGAATGCAAATGGAATCGAAGGATTAATCAGGGATCATGAGTGTCATTTTTTGGTTGGCTTTGCAGGGAATGTAGGAGTGGACGACCCTATTCTTGTCCAGTTGAATGAATGCATAACTGGAATAAGGCTAGCACTGGATATTCAAGATCCATTTGATGACAATAATGTTATTTTGCTTCACTTGAAATTGTCAAACGAAGAAGTGCATCAAGCAATTGTGGATAGGGATAGATTTATGGATGAAAGAATAAGGATTGCTTTGGACAGAATTGAAGAAATATTACAAGATGCCAACCAGAGTGTTATTAGGATGTGTAGGTCGCAAGCTAACAGAGCGGCGGAATATCTTGCAAGGATTGGACTCAACTATACAAGGGAAGACACTAACTCATTTGATGTGCCTTCGGATGAGTTAATGGAGATCATTAAACGCGATAACAATCATGACATAGTTTTGGTGCACAATAATAATTTTTGGGATGAAGTTCAAGAGTAAATGCAAGAGCAAGAACAACATAATGGTGTAGAAAACAAATGGATGAATGGACTTTGGGGTGACCCTATCTGGAATGCTGCTATGGTTAATTGGAACCAAAATAATGATGCCAAAAATGAGGGTTGGAATAATTTAGTGCAAGTGGATGAAGTTGTTGTTTTGGTGGTGGACGAAGAACTTGATCAAATGCAGGGCTTGCAATTTCAGGAAATGGAAGATCAACAAATGATCGTTGGAAAAGAAGGGATGGTGGAGGCAAAAATTATCGAGGATGGGCCGAGTGTAGTGGATGAAATGATGGGCTAGGTTGGGCTGTTTTTTTTTATGCTTCTAATTCAGAGTAAAATTGGGTTGGGTTACATCTCTAAGTTTAGTATAATTTGTTTTTAGCATTTCGGTTGGAAGTGTTATTTTGCGGGCTGATTGATGTTTTTAGGTTAATAGGCTTTGTATATTGGGCTAGTTTGATTGGTTGTTGGAAATTTCTCTGGTTTATTGGTTTAAGTTTAGGGGATTAGGTGTTATGTTTTGTAAGTGCCGTTAGGCTGTTTTTATATCTATTACGTATTAAAATAAAAAATATATATAATTCTTAATTATATAATTAATTTTAAAATCATAAAATTTAGATACAGAAATAAATTAAAAACTATAAGACGATAAAATTATATTAATTATATTAATATAAAATATTAAGTATAATTTATGAATAATTTATTTTCGGTAACAATCTTGAACCTTTAAATTATTTTTTGATAAATAACTTTTATGAATATATACGCATTATATATATTATATATATATATATATATATATTATTTTAATACAATAGGCTAATTATTATGTAAATATATTTTATTATATCAGAATTAGTATGTAGTTAAAAAAATACTTATATATATATAATATTTTTTAATTAAATTTAATATAATAAAAATAAATATTTGACAGATTATATAATTTTAAGTCATATTAAATTATATACTTGGCAGCATCGTCAATAGGTTGTAGTAGTAAGGAATCATTAAAAAAACAAACATGAGCATTGAGATCTCCTTTCCCATTGTACTTTTTAATTGGAGAGATTTTTGCCTTGCGTGGAACCTTAGCCTTCATAATCGCCTCAGTAAAAGGTGGATCTGGATTAGCAAAATCTCTATTGTCACCTCTAGAAGTAGGTTCCCCAGTCTTGCGAACCCTAGACGTAGCTGTGTTTTTAGACGTAGCTGTGTTCACCATGATCTCCTTGCCCCCAGCCTGGGGGTTTGTTTTCTCTCCTCCTCCAGCCGCATCAACCCCTTATTTTTCCACTTCTTCAGCCTGCTCTTTCTCTAAGGCCTCTAGGTCAGCTAACAACTGTAACCTCTTCGTTTCCCTTACTTTCTTCTGCAATTCCTCTGAGGTTGGGTTGTTCGTCCCGATAGGATTCTCAGGCATAACATCACTATTGGTTTGAATAGTTCGTGCACTAGAATGGGTATGTTGAGGTGGATCTTGAGGCGGATCAGCGAATGGTGTAGGAGCTCCTTGGATTGTGGGTGCTAAAATATTTATTTTCACCAGCCATGGATCTTTAGCTTTTCTGTACCGTTTTCCACAGACGGCGCCAAATGTTACAGATCAAAATAAAGCTCTTAAATAAAACGTACATGTCTCTTATGAAGGTTCAAAACTGTTCTCCAAGCTCCTTAAACGTCCGCCGGAAAACCTGCAAAAACCGGTTAATGTTGGTTCCACTGGAGGGACTCAGGTGCAAGAATAAGTAAACTGTATGAATAAATTCTCTGAATTAGAGCTAGAATTGCGTAACTGATTTATGAAGAATAATCCCATTTATATAGGCATAGATTAGGGTTTCAGATCCCTATTAGGAATTAGAATCCTATTATGTTAGGTAATTCTACTTACCCCATCTTTCTCTTTCTTGCACCCCATGACTATAAATCATTAATTAATTTACCCATCAGATTCATTCCCTTATTTAATATTAGGGTTTCCGTATCTTTCTACCAATATTGCCGTATTGGGTCTTTTGTCGTATTGGGCTTAGTAGGAATTTATCTCTTTTATTATTCAGGCTTTCATGCCTTAATTTAAATCCAACCTGAACCGAATAATATCCGTCTAGAGTTAATTGGGTCGACCCCTATTTTTGGACCCCCTACAGTACAGATGATGGTTAAGTGTTTTAGTTCAAATAAATATATTTCAGTCTTAGAATTTAGAGTTCAGTGAATCTCAAGTATCAGTGACAGTGAGAACATTAGAGCATTTTACTGAAGACTCAGTCTGAATCTCTTTTTGGAGAAGCTGAATTTCTTTCACTAAATGCCCTGCATGGTGTCACTGAGTATGTTAGATTCAAATATTCAGTGACTCGAATACAATACAAAGGAATTTAATGCAAAGCCACTTCTTGATGATCAAGTTTGCATTGGGAATGCAAGTTTCTGAATAGAAGATTGGAAGATCTATATTCTGGCAGATCAAGACAAAGATTCAAAGTTTATTGTTTGGGACCACAAAGGTCAACAGTAGAAAACAAAAGCTGCAGTTACCATAATAGGAAATGTACAGTGAAAGCAGCAGTTTTATATTCCAGTCTTTTTTAGAATATTTTCTCTATGTAACTTGTGCTGAGCTTTACTTTCTTAAAAAAGTTTGCATTCAGATTGTTAGAGAGAGGGATCTTTGTACTGAGTGAAAATACTTTGAAGCTCCATTGTTGGAGAAGTTGTGTAGCCTTTAAGGGAAGGAAAAATCCATGTCTTCATCAATATACCTCTTATATTATTGATAATTGTGTTTGTGTTCTTACCTTCAGTCTTTTATATTCTTTTTGTTCATTGTTTAGCTATTCAGTACATTCCATTTTAGTTTAAAAAGTTTAAAAAGCTAACACTTGCATTAACACCCCCCCCCCACAAATTTGTTTTGTGACTCATTTAAATTTAACAATTTGATTAATAAGTAAAATATTAATAATACTTAAATTAATATATTGTATATACCTATTAGTCTTATATAATAATTCAGGAATTGTAACTATAATTAGTATATATCTAATGTTATTAGGATCTTTTAATAACTTAAAAGTCTTATTTAGTTTAAAAATTATAATCATAATCCATATATATCTAATATTATTAGGTTTTTATTAATAACTTTAAAACGTTTTTTTGGAATTTTTTAACAGCTTAGAAGTTTATTTAATTCTTATATAATTAACTTAAACGTATATAAATTGACTACAGTGAAAAAATTGAAATTTTAAACTGTATATATTATTTATTTATTTATTTTTATTATATAAATTAGTTATTACGAAAAAAATAGAATTTTCTGAATCTCCTAAATTTTATTTATTTAATTATTTTATATGAATTGACTATCACAGTAAAGGAGTAATTCAGAATTTTAATATTATTTTTTATATAATATACTTATTTCATATTTAAAATTATAAATAATTTATTAAATTTTAATATATATATATATATATATATATATATATATATATATTATTAAAGTATAAGAAGTATGAATTTAATATTTTTAAATATATATTA
>JAUEJK010412940.1:0-14530 GCA_032274865.1 Eryngium alpinum
GCCTAGGAGAACCTTAGGAAAACTTCATGCACACCAAGGATAGGCAAGATAAGTTTCCTAGGCATTTTTCATTCTCAAAGTGACCCTTAAGAGTACGAATCACCCTCAAGTAAACCCTACATACAAGAGACATCATAAGGTGAGCAAATATTACCTCCTAGGCGCCTAGAGCCTAGGAGAATATCAAGGAAATGTTGTGCACATCAAGGCTTGTGGAGTTAAGCCTCCTAGGCGCAAGTATCTTCAACAAATGACCCTAAAAAATTGCAAAAAAATGAGAAATGCATCCCCTAGGCGCCTAGCGCCTAGGATGACCTTTAAAAACCTCCTTGCATGCCAAGTGAGGTGAGAAAGCAACCTCCTAGGCGCCAATACCTAGGAGGAAAGTCAATGGGTGAAAAATTTCGGCAGTTTAGTCTATTTTTGGTTCGAAACGAATCATATTTCCGGGAAATAAATTACACCGAAAATAGGGAGGCAAATGTAGGGGTCCCAAAAATAGATATGAATTTAATTAATTATAAACGAATATTATTTAATAATATTTGGTTCGAATTGGATTTAATTTAGGGCCTGGTGGCCTAATTAATAAGAGGAACCCGTTCCTATTAAGCCCGATACGGCACAAAACCCAATACGGCTAATTAATTATAAGGAGGTGCACAAACCCTAATTAAATAGGGAAAGTGAATTTAGAAGGTAAATCATGTGTTGATTCTTTGACTTAAGGAGAAAGTAATTACGAGATAAGGTAAGAAGAAATACCAAATCGAATAGGAATCTAATTCCTAATATACATCTAAAACCCTAATCTGCATGTATAAATACAGGATTATTCTTCATAATCAGGTACGCTATTTTTACTCCAGTTGAGAGAATTATTCATTATTCATATCACTTATTCTTGCGCCCGAGAGTCCCCGGTGGGACAACCCCCCACCGGTTTTTGCAGGTTTTCCGGTGAAGGTCCGAGGAATTAGGACAGCGATACTAAAGCTTCTGGAGCATCAGGTATCCGTTAATTCTATGTTGTTATTTTGATACGTAACAGTTTTGAAGCTGTTTCTTGTAACAGATTGTAGCTAGGAAAACAAGTTTGTTTGTCATAGAAAATTCTTCAAAGTTTTAGTGAAAGTTAAGCTTTGATAATTTGTGTTCTTATATTTGTAGAAGTTTTAATTTTTGTTCTTCATTTTCATCTCTAGTTATCTGAAAGTTATTGAAAAATCCAAAAAGTTGTAGAGAATTGTATTCACCCCCTACAATTCTCAGTAGCAGAATTATTGTTTTTAACAAAGAGTATTACTTTTGGAAAGCTACGGTGAGTATATACTTGAGATTTTAAGATTTTAAGTTTCTCAAAGTCATTGACAATGGTCCGTTTACTCCTGAAAAGCTTGTCCCTACCTGTGTTGAATATGATGTAGTAATTTGAGAACATTGGGTACTAAAAGATCCAAGGGAGTACACCAAGGAAGCAAAGGTGCAAGTGGAGAAGGATGGCAAACTGATTGACATTCTAGTAAGTGGCATAGATAATGAAATGATTAACACTATCATGAGTTATGGAACTACAAATGAGATGTTGGAAACCATTAAAACCATGTGTGAATGCAGTGAAGATATGAAGGAAAACAGGTTGCAGATTTTAACTGGGAATATGAAAGCTTTGATAAAAAAGAGCGGATAAAGTTTATCTGATTTGTTTAGATGATTTAAAAGGTTTCTAAATGATCTTATTTTGTTTGGAAGAAACTACAAAAATCAAGATATATGTGCCAAATTCATGATCACTCTCCCCTAGAGCTTGGGATTCCAAAATCACGACTATTAAAGAAGCAAGAGACTTAAAGCGAATGACTCTGGAAGATCTCTACAACAAGCTTCAGTCATATGAGCTAAGGGTTAACCAAAGAAATTAAAAGCATGGTGGTGGAAAGATCAAAACTCTGGAAAGATCAAATCTCTAGCTCTCACTACAAGATGAAAGGAAAAACTACAAGAATCCAGTGCAGTGAGGCAAGTAGATGAAGAACCAGAGTATGAGGATTATGGTGTTGAGCAAGAAGAAGAATAAGAATTGGATGATGATAAGTTGCCAGAAGATGAGCTAAACAAGATCTAAAAGGAAGCTACTGCTTTTGTAACAAAGAGAATAATAAGCTTTAGATCCAAGAGGTTTGTCAAAAGAACTACATCTTGGATAAAAACTGCAGTTAAGCCAGACACTCAAACCATAACTGATGTCACCTACTAAAACTGCAATGAGCCATGTCATTATGCCTCCACCTGTCAAAATACCCAAGGCGTTAGAACTAGCCACTACAAGTCAAAATATTGCAAACTCCAGCAGTATACAGGCCAAGCTTGAGGACTTGAGAAGGAAGTATAATAATCTCATAAGGCAAAATAAATTGGAAAGGCTTATGTTGCTGACGGAAAAGATTGGTTGAAGATGGAGAAGGAAAAGAAAGTCAATACACAAAACGTAGATTAATGGCAACAAATTCTAATAAGGGCAATGTGTCTAGAGACATCTGGATTCTTGATAGTGGATGTTCTAGGCACATGACAGGGAAGAGGGCTTTGCTTACAAACTTTAAGGAGAAAGTTAGTCCATGGACAACTTTTAGTGACAAAGGTATTAAAAAACCATGGGATATGACACATCTATGGAAATGTGATTTATAAAGATGTGGCATTTATTGATGGTTTGGGTTATAATCTTCTAAGCATTAGTCAGTTTTGTGATAAAGGTTATAAGGCTAAGTTCAATGCCAGTTTTTCCCCCCTCAAGAGGAGTTGCAATATCCAGCTTCAAGAGGAGTTAGAATTGGATATGTGTATCAAACTAAATTTGATAATTCTGCAAGTAGTGAAGTATCTTGGTTCTTCAGTAAAGCTTCAAGTAAACAAGATAGCTTTGGCATAAAAGGCTATCTCAGTTAAGTTTTAATTGTTTGAATGAGCTAGCTAAGGAAGAATTGGTTGTTGTTTTGCCTAAAGTAGATTTCTCTCAAGATGTTCTGTGTAGTGCTTGTCAAAAAGGGAAGATGAAAAAAACCAGTTTCAAAAGTAAAGAAGTAACCTCAATTATGGAACCACTTAAATTACTGCATTTGTACCTTTTCGGACCAGTCAATATTATGTCCATATCTAAGAAAAGATATGCTTTTGTAGTAATTGATGATTTTTCAAGATATACATGGGTGAAATCTCATCATTCTAAGGATGAAGTTCCAAATCAACTCAAAGAACTACTAATCCAGTCGAAAGTGGAAGCTGATGAAAATGTCCAGTGTTTAATAAGTGACAATGGATCTGAGTTCAAAAATGCAGTTTTTATGGAGTTCTGAAGTGCAAAGGGAATGAATCATTAATTCTCTGCATGAAGGACTCCTCAGCAAAATAGAGTGGTGGAGACAAAGAATAAGAATCTAATTGAAGCTGCTAGGACAATCCAAGATAGAGAAGAATTTGAGAGATAAAATCATTTGGAAGAACATAAGAATATCTTGGTTGCATATATGCTGCGGAGAACCAAGGTGACTTAGAATTAAACACTGAATTAAATATTGATATTGATGTCTTATCAAGGGTAGAGAAAGGATAGCTCATCAAGCTTAAGAACAGGATGAACATAGCCAGCGAGCAGCTATTCCGTTCTCAACCTGCTCCTTCTCTAGATCCTCTAAGTCAGCGAGGAGCTGTAACTTTTTCCCTTAATGTTCATTATTTCTTTTTTCTAACTCTTCAGGAGATGGGCTGGTCCCTATAGGGATCTCTGGTGCATCATCACTTTGGTTCGGGTGGTCTGAATGCTAGAATGCGTGCGTTGCGGTGGATCAACGAAGGGAGGTGGAGCTCCCGGTATAGTTGGGTGATGATGTTATCGGTATTGTCAGCCATTTATTCATGACTTTTTGTACTTTTCCCACAGACGGCGCCTGTAGTGGCCCAAAGTAGGGTCCAAAATATTAAGGCCTATTTCGACACGATCCGGATCCGAATCGGAATAAAACTCGAGTTAAAACAAGCCCAATATGACAAAGGGCCAAACTGGCAGGACTCAATTAAGGAGGTGCATAAACCTTAGAGGAATCTAGGTAATTCCATCTAAGGAAGTGAATCTTGTAGGTAAATCAAATAATGATTCCTAAGAAAACCTTAATCTTATGTGGCAAGAAATAAGAAAGAAGGTAAAGATAATTACCATCCGAATGAAATTCTGATTCCTATTAGGGATCTGAAATCCTAATCCACGCCTATATACAGAAAAATTCTCATAATCAGGTACACAATTTTAGCTCCAACTCAGAAAATACACATATTCTACCGTTACTTATTCTTGCACCCAAGTCCCCCCGGCGGGACTACCCCGCCGATTTTACAGGTTTACCGGCGATTGTTCAACTCATCTTTTAGGGGATTCGTCCGTCCAGGTGCTTATTTATAGTTTGATATTTTGATTCGTAATATTTTGCTCCGTCTGTGGGAAACTATACAGAAAGTCATGAATCGCTAGTAGTAATGACGACCTAGTCACCCCTAGTCCCACGATTATGGATGCTCCACCGCCATTCTCCGATTCACCCCAGCACACTCATTCTAACGCTCGGGCCACCCGAACCAACAGCGATGATGAACAACCGAACTCTTGAAAAGTTGGAAAAGATGAAGAAGGAACGAGATGAAAAGAGGTTACAGCTACTCGCTGACCTAGAAGCTCTAGATAAGGAGAAGGCAGAGGATGGAAAGAAACTTAGTGCAGACACTGCTTTGGGAGGAGAAAAGGCTAACCCTCAGACCCGAGGGGCAAGGAGGCCAAGGTGATAAAATCCTGGCCGAAGGAATTCCGGCAGAAAAACTGTTAGAAATGAAGTTAAAAGCTATGATTGTCGAAATCATGATAGGCGAACGGAGAAATCGAAAGAAGAATAATGACAAAGCTATCTCAAGGATAAATCAAAGTTTTATTCATTATTATTCAGTACATAGAACTGTGAGTTACAAAAAATGATAATACACTGAGAACTTTCATTCACGTTATCCTTGGAGGAAGAAGAGGAAGAATCGTAACTACCCAAACAACTGAGATCGACAAAAGGAAGTTGATCTTGAAGAGCCTTATGCATGCATTTCCACCAGCTCTTATACTCTAGGGGATATCTCTCTTCAGCCGTTTATCTCTTCCTTTCCTAGTATTTATTGGACTGAAGAAAATCGTTAATAATGTGAGCCTCCCTATTCTTCAGCTTGAGATGAAGAAGAAGTTCATCATCACGAAGAGCGGAGCATTAATAATCTAAAGAGGCCATTTCGTCCTTAGCAGCATCAAGTCTTTGTTGTAAATCCAACTCACATTGATGGAGTTCTGCAGAGGCATCTTGTAGTCGGTTTATCTGTTCAAATCCAGCTTGAAGACAGTAATTAGCCTACAAAACAAAAGTGTTAGAAGAGGAGGGATTACAATGCTATAAAAATAATTTGAGAAATAAGCGACATACGTGTCCAAGAGCCTTAGAACCTGTTGATCTAAGGACGTCCGAAGGCAGATCCTCAAGAGCACGCCTATCCACCGGGGTGATAGAGTTGATAGACCACTCTTCCGCTAAAATATGATTTTTTACAATGGAATCTTCGACTTGAATGCTCTATCCGCTAAAAAAAAATAGATCTCTCCGGGGTAGTAGGAGGGTCAGCAGTAGCATCGATTGGAGGATTATCTGTTGATGGACCAATTTTACTAAAGAATGAGCTTATCTTCCCCCTGAGAGCCCTCTTTGACTCTTGCTGACGAGGGTTATCCGCCCGATCTTTCCGTTTCTGGAGGAAAGCTTTGGCATAGATCGTTGCTGCAAACGAAATCAACGTTTATACGGAGATAATTAATGATAATTCAGAGAATGTAGATATGGGTAGGAATAATACCAACGGGGGATAATTGGCTGAGACCTAAAGTTTTAAGGGTTTCCACCCATAAAACTGACATGTAATGGACAGAGTCGCCATCTTCTTGGAGCGCCTGGGTCGCTCTCTCTTCCTTTTCCAAAAGGTGAAGATGTTTAGCAACAATCTCGTGAGCAGTACCGAACTCAGTCTTGAACAGGGTTTCCCAATTCCTTGTCTTCCTCCGAAGAAAGAAATATTCTTTTTTCCAATCCTTAATAGAATCAGGCATTGATGAAATGGAAAATATGGGGTTTGTCTTACCCCTGTGCTGAATGGTGACCCATCCTTCACAGTGAGGCAATTTTTGAATTTGAAGATTTTTACAGAGGGATCGATCTCCTTAATTTTGCACCAAACTAGGAAGGTATGAATGGTTTTGTAACCATTAGGATTGTTTGTCCCTTAATTGTGTTAAGATTGATTGTAGAAGGAGGATTGAATACAATTAATAAACTTTTTAAAAACTTTTTCTGACAATTTAAAACTTACTTTATTCAATCAACAAATATGAATAGAAGATAAAGACAGTAAACAATTTATCAAAAGATTAATGTATTAAATCTTTTGAAGGTTCTTACAAAAATTGGTATCTTAAACTTAAGAACACCAGCTGCTGCTTTTTTGAGAATTACAATGAAAACCTATAACTTAAATAACACAGTAATTTGTATTCAGCTTCTACAATTCTAGGGATATATATACATTAAGGATTACATCAAAAAGGAAAAGATAATACACTTCCTAGTTTATCCCTAAAAACTTGCTGGTAATTTAAACAAGAAGTTTCCAAAATTAAAATACTCGAATAATTATCTTCTTGCTTAGCTTCCATATCCAAAACTGGACAAGCGAAACAAGAGATATTTTCCGTATACGTCAAAGTCAACGATCATAACTGCTGTTCAACGTATGGTCAATACCTTAGCTGCTGATCCTAGCTGCTAGTCAAGATTTCTTTCAATTATGAATAACTTTGACTTCAATCTCTGCTTCAAACACTTACTCTTAACGCTAAGAGTCTTCATGAAGATTAACTTTAAGCTTCTGTATTCATAATGGATCTTCAAGTCACATGAGCAGCTAACACTTAGACAAATACACATCATCAAACTCTAAATAAATAATCCTAACGATCTCCCCAGTTTGCTCAACCTGCTATTGATCCCAAATACTTGGCCATTATTATTAGTTCTGTTAATGAACACATTGTTGCTGGTGGAAATGCTTATGCGATTACTAGTGTTGATATGATGCCTATTCTTAAGTCTAAAGGTGTTTGGGATGACGTCATTCTCGAAAATCGTGGAACTTGTGGGTTGACCAACATAAAGTGGAGCCAACTCCGGTCCTGACTACTACGGAAGAGGGGTTTACGCCTGTCATTTTGAAAAAGCAAAGGCGCCGGCTACGGTCAATGGACCCTCCCACTTAGTTCGTTTTGGCACATGATACAGAAGATGGGTTTACCCATCCTCTTAGTTTCTTAGTTCTATGTTGGCATTGATGCTTTTGTGCTTCTATCTTCTGCTGCTAGTTTGGTCTTTTTGTTAATTTATCAGTTCTGGTTTGGACCAGCCGTGTTATCTGTGGCAACGCCAAGACCTCGGAGTTTAGACTCTAAACTTGTACCTTTTTCTATTTATACAAAATCATTTAACCAAAAAAAAGTATAAATTGTACTTATCTAAAATGCTTGCTCCAATCCTCATTAAACTTGAGTTGATCTTCAACAATCTTCATCTGCACTTCAAAAAAAAAGTATAAATTGTACTTATCTAAAATGCTTTCAATTCTTGCATTTCTGATATGCTCCATCTGCTTATTAAACAATTTCCCTCTTTGTTCTTTTAAGACCTGATCAGCTTCTTCATCTATTTTGGTATTTCCTTTTATTTGACTCCTCATTATATCAATCTGCATTGTGGTTAAGGAGTATAAATCTCTTTCAAATGAAACTTCTACTTCATGACCAGTGTTGGTTAGATATCTCATTCCCCTTGGATGAGCAAACTGAATAGCCCTGTAGTTCTAAATATTCCCAGCTCTAGCTCTTCTGTTGAACTCTGATTATAAATCCTAAGCTAAGCCCCTTTCACTAGGAATTCTCTTGTTGAGCAGTTGAAGCACCCTTCTAACCTTATTGTCACTTTTCCTAAATAATAATGGTCTTCCCTGTTGATTTTACCCACTAGCAGCTGTACACCTACTAGTATCCCTAGCTTCTGATGGTTAAAATTTGTGACCTGAACATTATCCATCACTCATGTGGATATCTCTTCCTTGCCCAACACCAGGAGGTGACCTGTCTCTTCTGTGTGCAGCATCTACAGGTCTGCATTTTGCATTTGGATCTGGCCTGACTTGAGTAGAAGTTTCTAGCTTCTGCTTCTTTTTCCTTTCAGCTTTCAACTTCTTCCATCTCCTTATTTCTCATGCATCATCACCATCCGTAGCTCTAGCAGTACTATTCTCCCCCTTTTTGCTGGAGAGATCAATTAGTAGCTGCATCATGGTTTCTTTTTGCTGTAAGAGATCATTTATTTTCTTATCATGAGCTTCCAGTCTAGCATTGATTTCATTTTCCCTCTTGATGGCTTGATTGGTTCTTTTGATAACTTCTTGTGATAAGAAATTATCAGCCTTCTGTTAAAGCTCCCCATCTGCCTATCTACTCTTTCATCTAAGTCATCATCAATCGGCTTGCTGCCAATGACTAGTTTGTGTGTAGCTTTAAGAGAAAGCTTGTTAGGTATTTCCATTGCTAGTTGTAATGATAATGATATCAAAGTAGATAGAATAAGTGCTATTACTCGTATAGAATTTACATAGCACATTTTGAATAAAGACTTGGTAAACTCAATAGTTGCAAATGTCAAGTTGTAATGTTTAGATGTAAAAGTATCACTATAAGGAGTCTTGTCTAGCTACAAATTAAGCCTGAAGGTCAACGGCTATAGCTGCTGGTCAACGTCTGGTCAACACCTTAGCTGCTGATCCTAGCTGCTAGTCAAGATTTCTTTTATTTGTGAATAATTTTGACTTCAATATCTGCTTCAAACACTTACTCTTAACACTAAGAGTCTTCATTAAGATTAACTTCAAGCTTCTGTATTCATAATAGATCTTCAAGTCACATGAGCAGCTAACACTTAGACAAATACACATCATCAAACTCTAAATAAATGATCCTAACAAGGATGAAGTTGAGCGGGACATATTCGCGCTTCCGCAAGAATGCGTACAGTAAAAGAATTGGGGGGCATTCTGAACCCTGAAAGGAGAGACTCCTTGAAAACACATAGGTGTCTGTTCCATGAGCAGGGACGATCTGAGGCAGTTGGTACGACTACTTCGTATTCTCCGTTGATATCAAAATCTAGAGCGAGGTATTTGATCTCTTCTGAAGACAACGAGTTAGAATAATGATAGGCATCCAGATGGACCGTACTAGGGAAGTCGAAATGACATTCGTTTAACAAGTCCTTCAGAGGCACTAAAGCTGAGGCACACGAAGATGCAGTAGCTATCGAATGAAGACTAAAGGAATAAAGAGGAAGGAATGAGAAGATTGAGAACTTGAGAATGAAGATATCCATTCTCAATGAGGGTTTATATAGAGGAGGAAGTAGAAGGGACGTGGGAAGCTGTGCCACTGTAACTACCCAAAATGGTTACCGTTCTGTACGAGTGTAAAACCTTTAATATACTTTCTGCCATCAAGCATTCGATAAAAGATATATGTACGAAGGAATAAAGGTACGATTCAACACGAAAGGCGCAACTCTTGGGTGTCCCGCGCTAACAAGAAGGATTTCAGAGAGGTTAGAAATGCCTTAGTAATCTAGAGGTAACATTCATTAGCATACGCGCCAAGAGGGATATCCTAGTATAGAGAAAAATGCCAAACTAGGTAGGTCATGAATCTTCTAGGCATATAACGCCTAGGAGGGATTCATACGATAACCCTAAACCACCAAGGTTGGGTGGAAAGATATGTCTAAGCGTTGCACGTTTAGAAAAAAGCATTTTGGCGCTTTCGAGCCGCAAAAAGAGAGGATAGTATCTCCCTTGGTCAAGAGGGTCTCCATGGGATATCGAAACGTGCTTGCGAGCACACCTCTTGGGTGTACCACGCCAAGAAGAGAGAATGAAAGCCCCTGCAAAACGTCGAGGTAGAGAGTTGAGGATTCCCGAGGCGTTCCACGCCTAGGAGCATGTCTTGTGTATCATTAAAACACCAAGCTAATCTATAGCATATACTCCTTGGCGCCTCACGCCTAGGAGTTTCCTATTAAAGATTACAAAACCGCCAAACAATGATGTATGAGACTCTCCCTAGCGCCAACGCCAATGAGGTCTTCCTAGTGCCTCCCAAAAGCACCCAAATGATGATTGGAAGGTATTCCTTGGCGTCGTTTCCTCTCTAAAGCGGCCAAGAATGGCTACAATATGACCTATTGGCGTTCGAACGCCAATGAGGGATGACTCGAGCAGAAATTCTCTTAGGCCCCGATTTTTTGTATGAAGCGAATCATACTTCCGTAGAATAAATTACCCCGAAAATATGGGGCAAATGTAGTGGCCCAAAAATAGGGTCCGAAACATTAAGGCCCAGGTTGGTACGATCTGGATCCGAACCGGAATAAAACTCGACTTAAAACAAGCCCAACACAGCAAAGGTCCAAAGCCGCAGGACTCAATTAAGGAGGTGCAGAAACCCTAGAGGAATATAGGTAATTCCAAATAAGGAAGTGAATCATGTAGGCAAATCAAGTAATGATTCCTAAGAAAACCCTAATCTTGGGTGGCAAGAAATAAGAAAGAAGGTAAAGATAATTACTATCCGCATACGATTCTGATTCCTATTAGGGATCCGAAACCCTAATAAATGCCTATATAAAGGGGATTTGTGGTTGCACTATGTTGGATAAAATTTCAATTGAGTTCTTCCGGAGGTAGTAGATGTTGCACCTATCTCAGTATAAATTGGGGAGGGTTTGGTCACATATGCAAGAGGCAATTTACAGCTCCGGTTCGATGGGTACAAAGTTTATCAGTGACAGGGTTTCGACGAAGAGGTAGACATAGAAGAACTTGGAAGACACAAATGCACTTAGATTTAACAGAATTAAGGCTCTCACCAAACATGGTGTTTGATAGGTCATCTTGGAGGCGCCAGATTCGAGTAGCGGATGTTATATAAGGTGGCCTTCGACGACCACCATGGTATTGTATTCTAACTTTTTATACATATATCTATATTGAGTTATGTCGAGCTGGAGGTCTTGTCTGGAAACAGCCTCTCTAGATATAGGGGCAAGGCTGCGTACATGTTACCCTCCACATACACCATAATGGTATATAGTGGGTACATTTGGTTTGGTTTGATTTGGTACTTATTCTTGCACCCGAGTCCTCCCGACAGGGCCACCCCCGCCGGTTTTGCAGTTTTATTGGCGATCATTCGAGGAGAGCAAGGAACTCGTCTTTAAGGGGATTCGTCCGTCGAGGTACGCTTTTGTTTAGTTTGATATTTTGATCCGTAGCAGCGCCAAATGTTACATATAAAAATTATGAACTAAATTAAAGATTACATGATTAGAAGAAAGCCAGAAGATGGTCTCCTGAAGCTCCTTGAATAATCACCGGAAAACATGCAAAAACCGTTGGAGGTGGTCCCACCAAATAGACTCGGGTGCAAGAATGAGTAACGGAAGAATATGTGTATTCTCTGAGTTGGAGCTCGAATTACGTACCTGATTATGATAATTAATCCCCTTTATATGGGCGTGGATTAGGTTATCTGATGTGTAATAGGAATTAGAATCATATTCAGAAGGTAAGTAGGCTTTAACTTATTTCCTCTTTTTTGCAGCTTAAGATTAGGATTTTCTACCCTCTCTAGAAATTATTACCTGATTTACCTATAAGGATTCACTTCCTTATTTGTAATTACCTAGATTTATTGTAAGATTTCTGCATCTCTTTGATTTAGTCCTGCCGCTTTGGACTTTACCGTATTGTGCTTGTTTCAACTTGAGTTTTACTCTGATTCGAATCTGGATCGTGTCGACTTAGGCCTTACTGTTTCGGACCCTATTTTTGGGCCAAGTATAGGTCCTGCGAAATCACCATACAGAATGTAACAATAAATATAAAAACTAATAATATTTTTCTTCTCTGAATTTCTTATAAGCACTCTTATAAGTAATGTGAAACACATTTTTTATAATGTTCAGCACTTATATAAATAAATTAGTAACAATAAAATTTAGAGCAAACGTCAAATTCTTATAACAAAACTATAAGAACAATGTTCATGGATTTAAAATATTAATTAATGTAGGTGTACCCATTTTTTTAAATTTGCTAACATACAAATGATTAGAAATATAGAAATTGACTTATCATCACAAAAAGTCAATTGTGTTATTTCTTATAGGTAAATTATAAATTTGATTCTGCCTGTATATTTAATTATCTAAAACTCCTTTATCTTATATATGTTGAAATAATTCTAGATTTACATATGTAAATAGTTAACTTATCATTGACATTATTAGATATGTTTTTTATGTGATATAGAGCACTAAAAGGATTAATTTAAAATATATATTAATTATACAAAGCTTTGTTATTAATTTTAGTAGCACAATATATGTTAGTTTATACTCCGTTCCTAAACAATAATTGTTTTGATTTTTACACCTAATTATAGGTATTTTAAAAATATATTTATATAAAAAATATAATAAATTAAATTTTAGATTTTAGATTTTAAATTTTAATATTATATATTATTTTATAAAAGATTATTAAATAAAATTATATTTCCAAAATACCTATAAAAATAGATAAAAAAAATTAAAACGATCCGAGGTAATATATAATATTATAATATATAATGTCGTCACTATAAAATATTATAATATTTAATAATATATAAATAATTAATATTTCAAATATTTTATATTTTATATGTTCGTTACTGAGTTGACCCATACATTTAAGTTGAATTTTTCTTATAATTATTAAATTATATAACTATATAAAATAAGACAATTTTTTTTCAATACGCTTTACTTAGAACAAAATAAAATCTTACGTATAGTAGAAGACAATTATTACCGTTGGTTCCATATACAGTGGAGAAATTATTCTTAGGATCGGAATGGAACATAAACCGACAATTGCTATACGTGTAACAAATAAGTTATCTATAACTTACATTTTGTATGTATATAATATAAATAAATTATGTTTTCATTATGACATAAATACGACAAAAAATAAATAAAATAAAAATAATATATTGTACACGTAACGTTGATTTAATTGGGAGCTTGTACCAACGCCAATAGGTTGAGAGAGTAAATACTTAGGTAAAGTTCATTAATAATAAAATAAATCATAATTGTTATTTCAATGTGAATTATTGAAAAATAAATTTATGTATATTTTTTTATTAATCTTTTATAAAAAAAAAGTTAAAAAATATTAACTTAAAATTTTCTATCTCATTTGATTATATATACATAATGTCTAATTTTTATGTTATTATTATTATTATTATTATTATTATTATTTATGTTTAAATAAATCCAATAGAACTTTATATTTTCTTACATTTTCAATATACAAATTATATTAAATTCTAAATTATAAATCCAAATAGATTTCATATATTGAAAAGAATAATTAGACCTCGTAAAAAATATAACATACATATAGGGACTGTTTGGGTAACACATCTAAGTGGTTGCAGCTTATAAGTTGAGAAAAAAATATATATTTAGAGTTTTTTTATAAGTCAGTTTTAAGCTCATCCAAACAGCTTAACTTAAAGTGAGAAAATCACTTATAAAAAAAATCTTGAAAAAAAAGCACTAAATATATACTTTTTTCCAACTTATAAGTTACACTCACTTATAATCAGTACACAAATATATATGTGTGTATGTATATTTCTTCTTTTAGATAAAGCCTAAAATCCACGTGTTAGAGATTGAGCAAAGAATGAGTGCTTGAAGGCGTTTCTGTGTTGAGTAGCATATGCCACATGTCATTAAAATGCCGAATATTACGACTCACAATTTTCTTCTTCATCATTTTTTGCTAAATAACTTTTTCTGAAAATAAAAAGTTTGAAAAGGTTATAAAATATCTTAATATCTTATTAACTATGTTTAATATTTTTATTTTATTAAAAATTTAGAAGATGTTTTAATTTTTTAAAAATACAAATAAAAAAATAAAAACATTTCCATGACTTTGTCTCAGAGTATACAAACATGTTTGACTATCTAAATTTTGAAAATTGTAGTAATTAGCAAATTTTAGTAAGTTGCATAAAACGAGGCTTTGAGAAATTAATTAACCTCAAATTT
This sequence comes from Eryngium alpinum, assembly GCA_032274865.1. Classification (NCBI taxonomy): domain Eukaryota; kingdom Viridiplantae; phylum Streptophyta; class Magnoliopsida; order Apiales; family Apiaceae; genus Eryngium; species Eryngium alpinum. The sequence continues at coordinate 14,340 of JAUEJK010412940.1, forward strand.
TATGTTCACATTAATTGTAATTAATTACCATAATCAAATTCAAAAGTCAAAGAAAGATTTGCACGTGAATACATTTAATTTTTATTTTTTAAATTGAAATAATTTCGTAATCATTGTATTTAATAAAACGGTTAAGCTAGAACTAATTATTTGATAATCATATAAATCAGAATAATTATTATTATTATTAT